>MU223601.1:550571-568473 GCA_018584345.1 Thuja plicata | reverse complement strand
AAATTTCCCAACAAGAACCAAAATGTTGTGAATGATGGCATTGTAGACAATGTGACTCCTAAGCCTTCCAAGGCTGCCTTTAATCTCACTACCATGATGCAAGTGGCCAAAGCCACTGAACAGGCTGCGGAAGATTCCAAACTGAGTACTTCATGATTTTTTGGACCTAAACCTTGGGCTCCTAGGCCCAAGCGTGAGTTCACTCCTTTAGGAGAACCTCTTGAGGCAGTTTACAAGACTCTCTTGGACAACCATTTACTCACTCCACTGGATAATTCATGACCTTATGATCTGCAACCAAGACCCTCTTGGTGGAATGAATCCTCTTATTGTGATTTTCACCAAAACAAAGGTCACAAAATGGCTACTTGTCTTAAATTGCGGCATAAAATCTAGGATCTTATCGATAGTGAGGTTATTGCTGTGGGAGTTCACAACAAAAATTTTGATCACCAAGCTTTCAAAGCTCCATTTCCTCCCCATGGAAAAGGTGAATCATCTAAAGGCAAAAATACTGATGCCAAGGTCAACTATACAAACACCAATAACAACAATGTCATTAATATGGTTGAACCGGTTGATACTGAATATTGTAATGTCATCATTCTCAAGGGAAGGGAAGATACTTCCAAGTCCAAAACACCTTTCATTTTGTGAGGGTCTATGCCTCAGTCTTCTGAACAAGAGCAGTCTCAAGTCAGTGCTAATGTTGTTACTTGATCTCATGCTAAGATCATCATCAAAGACCCTGAGCCTTCTCTATCTACATCAACTCAACCTTTAGACAAAGCTAAGGTTGACTCTACCAATAAGAATCCAAAAATGGGTTTCTCATCTAATGCTGCCAATTACAACATTCTCGATCAATTGCAATGTACTAATGCTCAGATAACTATTTTTGAGCTACTAACTATCTTGATCTTGACCGGTTTCAATCTATGGTAGGTCACTTGACCTCCTCCCATTATTTTTCTTTCTTTCAGGAAGATGACCATTCTTTGAGTCACCCACATAATAACCCTCTACACATTGAAGTCATGATTGGTCCAAAGCGTGTTCGTCATGTTTTCATAGATAATGGCACTAGCCTCAATATTTTCTATGCTAGTTTCCTTACTGAGTTAGGCTATGGAGAAGATTGCATTGATGCCCACAAAAATATTACTATTAAGGCCTATGATGAGGAAGAACGTAAATCCAAGGGGCTAGTTGTGTTGCCAATCAGAGTTGGCCCTGTTGAACAAGATGTTATCTGTCAAGTGCTTGACATCCCTTTGGCATACAATATTATGTTAGGAAGGACATGGATCCATGAAATGCAGGCTATCCCTTCTACATACCATCAGTGCATTAAGTTCCTATTCCAAGGATCTAAAGTGACTATACCCACTAATACATGCTATGATTGCAATGCCCTCACAAAATATGTTGATATCTTTGTGCCTACCAACAAAGAATCTATTGAAATCCTTGAGACTAAATTAAAAGAAATGGAAAAGAGTTTGACACTCAAGGAAAATGACATGGGAGGATATTAGATTGAACCTGTGCTATCTATTACATCTTTGCCTTTGTCTCCACGTTCTTTTGGGAGACCTTCTAAGAGCACTAAACTTTCTACGGTTCCTCCTCCAATAAAGTATGGTGGTACCTTTGTACAAGCCATAGTACCATTAGAAGAAGAAGCTAAAAACATAGCTATCAAAGCTTGGATCTATAAAGGAGAAGACAATTCTGAACAAACCACTCCTCTTTATGAGATAAAACCTGAGTAGTATGGCAAAGGTTTATCTATTATACAACATTTTGGCTATAAAGGAAATGGTCTCATAGGTGCGAATCATAAGGGATTGATTGAACCACTTGAAGATATTGGTCATAGAACATGTGACTCTATAGGTATAGGCTTCCATAAACTCACATTTCAACTAGGGATAAACAAGTTTGTACCTTGAGAAGATAAACAACCAATACCTAAAGAAATATCTAAAACTGAAGAATCTAAAGATAGCTCTGATGAGGATAGTTTTCCTTATCCTATTCCTCCAGACCTGGCGGCATTCTTTGCTAAGCCAGATGACTTTATACCGCAGGTCTGTAAAATAGACACTGACATCGATTCTGATAACACCACTTCATTTTCTCTATTAACTTATGAGGAGTGGAAAGAAATATATACTCTAAACCCAGGTCATCAGGGTGATTTATACATACCACCACACTTTCAAGAATAGTTTGAAAAGGAGGCAGCTGATGCTACAAACACTAATGAGGAAACTAGGTCAAAAGGTGTTCATCTGACCATAGTAGAGGTTCTAGGTAGAACTCATCCCAACTAGGGACAAAGGGTTAATTTCACTCACGTTCTTGACATGACACCTAATGATGAAACAAACTCTCATGAATATGAGTTTGACATCTTGTCATATGCCACCTCTAACAAAGATACAGATACATATAACGCACATGAAAACCTTCTCAAAGTAGGTTAAGGGTCTAGTGTAAGGTCACACGAGTCTGAATCCATAGATGTTAACATGTCATCTACTATGGTCACTAGGAATCAAAGGAATTAAAATATACCCCTGGATGAGATCACTTTAGGTCTCGACTTGCTTGTCCATTCTTTTGATGATTATACCATGAATGCACTTGAACCCATCACTTCTCTTTCACTTTTCCATCTTGAGCTTATAGACTGGAACTCTACCTCCCCATCTAATGAAGTCCTTACGTTCCAGAATGATTATGCTCTTGCCTGTTACCTATACATTGTCGAACCTGTAACATCCTCCACTAGCGAAGAAAGTGTCAACATGACTAAGGCTAACATCAAGTATCTTAGTCACAAAATCAAAAGAAGAAAAAATAGGTTCTCTGATGGTGAAAACCACATTGTGGCAGTATAAAATCCTAAAACAGTAAAAATAATAGACGTATCTAAGGGTGAAAACCTCTCTGAGGTGCCCAAGGATGAGATCCTTGATGCGTTTCTGAGTCATTTTCAAGAACGATCATATGTGCTTATTGAACCAACTCAACCTATCAACTTGGGTACAGAGGCAGAACCTCAGATCATTCACTTGGCACAATCACTATCAGAGGTAGAAAGAGAGGAGTTCAATACATTCTTCAGAAGCAAAAAGATAAACTTTGCATGGAAATATCCAGACATGCTGGGATTAGACCCTAATCTAATCATGCATCATTTGTACATTGCGCTAGGTGTCAAGCTCGTCAAGCAGAAGCTTCAAAAAATACATCCACATGTAGCTCTACTTGTCAAAGCTGAATTGGAGAAACTTCTTAAGGTGGTATTTATCAGAGTAATTGATTATGTAGAATGGCTCTCTAATATTGTTCCAGTATCCAAACATCATAAATCTATACGAGTCTGCATAGACTTCAGAGACTTGAATTTGGCATGTCCTAAGGATGATTTTATATTGCCTAATATTTATATGATTATAGATATGACAGCAGGGTATGAAATGTACTCACTAATGGATGGTTTCTCTGGCTACAACCACATAAAAATTGCGCCAGAGGACCAAGAGAAAACTACTTTCACATGTGCCTGGGGCACTTTCTGTTGGAATGTCATTCCCTTTGGACTAAAAAATGCTAGTGCTACATATCAGAGAGCTGTTACTACTATATTTCATGACATGATGCATAAAACAATTAAATATTATGTGGATGATACTTTAGCTAAGAGTATGCACTGAAAGAAGCATCTTGCAGATCTAGGTCCTATACTAGATCATATGGAATAGTTCAGTCTGAGGCTCAATCCTAAGAAATGTGCATTTGGCATAACATCTGGGAAATTGCTTGGCTATATCATCTCTTCCAAAGACATCAAAGTGGATCCTGCAAAAGTACAAGCTATCATGGAAATGCCACCACTGAAGAATATTAGACAAATTAGAGGGCTTCAAGGCCGACTGCAGTCTATCTAGCATTTTATCTCACAACTGGTGGACAAGTCAAAACCATTCACCAAGAATTTGTGCAAGGGTGTGGCTTATCAATGGAAAAAAGAATGTGATGAAGGGCTCACACAAATCAAACAATATCTTGCAAACCTGTCAATCTTGATGCCTCCTATTCATGGGAAGGCACTTATACTTTACATATCTGCTACGGATACATCATTGGGTATCCTATTGGCTCAAGAAGATCAGCATAACAAAGAAAGGGCTATCTATTACATTAGTAGAAGTCTGGTCTCATATGAAACAAAATATTATGCTATAGAAAAATCTTTCCTTGCAGTGGTATTTGCTTCACAAAAACTACGGCACTACATGCTGGCTCATACTACACACCTAATTGCTAAAATTGATCCTCTAAAACATTTGCTCAGTAAAGCTACCCTCATAGGTAGACTAGCTAAATGGGTCATGCTTCTTAGTGAATTTGATATTGAACATGTAGAAAGGAAATCCATTAAGGGGCAGGCAATAGCAAATCAATTGGAAGAAGCACCTCTAGTAGATCATCAACCATTGCACATTCAATTTCCAGATGAGTCCATATTACTTCTCACACATCGATCATGGACTATGTTTTTTGATGGTTCATTTACACAACAGGGGTCAGGTGCTGGAATACTGTTCATTACACCTCAAAGTTACTCTTTACCAAAAGCATATAAGATGTTGTTTCCTTGTACAAACAATATTGCTGAGTATGAAGCCTTAATCAATGGTATGAAGATCGCCTTTGAGTGGTGAGCAGATGAACTCAATGTTCTTGGAGATTCACAGTTAGTCATCAATAAATTTAATGATATCTATCAAACAGAGGACAACAAGTTGGTGCCTTATAAATGGTTGGTTGATGACCTTAAAAAGTATTTTACTCACATCACATTTCAACAAGTTCCAAGGGCAGATAATAAAGCAGGAGATGCCATGGCTACTCTTGCCTCCATGCTACAGATGCCAGAAAATGATTTTTGAAATGAATTCCTAGTGGAGATGTTACGCTACCTAGCCTATGATTCCCATGATTCCTAGATGATCTGTTCTATCATTGGACATGACTCATCTCGCTACGATCATATCTTTTCCTACCTTCGTGACCAGATTGTTCCAAACACTTACACCCAGAATGAGAAACATCAATTAATCTGCAGTGCTTCACAGTTTGTCATCATAGCTAACAACTTGTACAGATGTGGTCTAGACAGTACCCTCCTTAGGTGTTTAGAACCCGATGAGTCCAAACATGCATTAGTAGAGGTGCATGAAGGCATTTGTGGGTCTCATTCTAATGGCCTGACATTGGCCCGTAGACTTATTAGAGCTAGTTCCTATTGGCCAGATATGGAAAAGGAAGCTACACAGTTTGCTAAGTCTTGCAAACAGTGTCAACTACATGGTAATCTGATTCATGCTCCAACCAAGGAGCTTATTCCCTTCATTACTTTCTGGCCATTTCAACAATGGGCCTTTGACTTGGTGGGACAAATTTATCCCTCATCCTCAAATGGACATAAGTTCATAATCATAGCTACAAACTATTTTACCAAGTGGGTGGAGGCAGCCCCTCTCACTATTTCCAATGGCGAATTAGTATCTATGTTCATTCTCAACTACATCATCTACAGGCACGGTGTACCCTCAGCAATAATCACTAATAATGGGGGGCAATTCAAAAACAAGGATTTGATAGAGCTATTCTGTAAGTTCAAAATTACTCAACATTGGTCTTCCATCTATTATCCTCAGGGTAATGGATAGGCGGAAGCATCCAACAAGACAATCCTTAAAATCCTACATCGTACAGTGTACAAATTCGGATGAGATTGGCATCTTCGAATCAATCCAGCTCTTTGGGCATATAGGACAAGCATACGAACACCAACAGGGGCTACACCCTATGCTTTGGTTTATGGAGCAGATGCTGTGTTACCAATTGAGGTTGAGATTCCTTCTCTGCAAGTCTCTTTGAAAGGCCTCATTACTGATGAAGATAAGAGAATATCTTGGCTACAAGAGCTAGAACTACTTGATGAACATTGACAAGTGGAATTTGATCACATTAGAGCATACCAGAAAAGGATGTCCAAGAGCTATAACAAGAAGATCAGACCAAGGGATTTCCAAGTGGGTGACCTCATTCTAAGGGAGAACCCTAAAAATCAACAACATCAGATCCAGAAAGGAAAATTTGATCCAAACTGGCTTGGTCTATATAAATTTACTGCAGTGTTTGGGTCTAGTACCTATCAACTTTCTACTACTGAAGGAGAACAACTCAAAAATCCCATCAATGCTCTTCATCTGAAGCAGCTCTACAGCTGAGACATCTTTAGTATGCTCATGTATATAGTAAAGTCCTAAAAAATTCTAAAAATCTGAAAAAGTCCAAAAAAAATGATCATCTTAGTGAAAACCTAGCGATAGGCACTTTTATGTATCTCCAAAAAAAATCATATATTCCAAAAATACAAAAAGATTTAAAAATTTGAAAAATACAAAAAAAAAGAGAAAAAGAGAAAAAAAGGTGCCATTGATGAAAACCTGGAAAATAGGCGTCATGGTAGCAAAAAAAGAATTTCTTCCAAGAAGGTGAAAACCTGGTAAACATGCACCTCTTGTTCCACAATGCTATATCTATCATAGAACCACTTGGCTTTATGCATTTGCTTTCCTGCATTGCTTCTTTCCTATTTTCCTGCTTACATTTTCTTTCTGTTTCCCGTCAAGACACCAACTCACATGGATTGAAACTGGTCATACTCTTGGGGCAATCCTCCTGGTCTTGGGGGCATTGTCTTATTACCTTTTAGATCTACTTCATGATCGTCATTAGTGGTTCTCACTGCATCTTCCTACTGTCACTTAGCTTATACTGAGTTATCTCATCTTGAGAATCTCCCTCACAACAGTCACCAGTGGTTCTCACTGCGTCTGCCTACTGATGTCTAGCTAGTACTACAATCTCTTCACTTGAGCATCTCTCTTGTGTCAGTCACCAGTGGTTCTCACTGTGTTTGCCTACTATCGCTATTCTATTGAGATTTCTCACATTTGTTACAGTTGAGTTGTACTCAAATTCTCTATCTATTGATACTCGGTCTTGATGTTTCTTTGCTTTAGCTTGTACATAGCTTTCAGTCACTTTCGTGACACTCTGGTTCCTTTACGAACCCTACTAATTTGACATTGATTCAGGGCCATATGCTTGGGGGCAACTAAATCTCATTTTTCCTCACAAAATACATCAAGTCAGTCATCGTTACTTGGGGGCATGGGTCCCCCAGTTTCTCACATCTTTGGTTTACACCTGAGTCAGTAATCGTGTCACTTCTCAAGGACACCTCTCTACTGACACAAACTGGTGTTTTTCAACACCACCATAAACACTATTTTTTAACACTATGTTTGGACACATCTATGTTTTTCAACACACATTGGATATCTCAAACATAAACATCTATAAATAACAATCAAACACAATGCACTCACAAGCACAACGGTGTTTTTCAACATCTCTAAACATGAACATATTCACAAACTTCAAAACCGGCTGAGTTATGCTTGAATCTTTCTTTGTATGATGTTTGTTCTTATGGATTTCATTGATATTTTCTTTGTCTACTACTTGTTGGCATAGTCCCGATGATCCAGCAACATCAAATAAATAGGGTGTATGTGATAAGAGCTCCCGCACTAAGGTGGAAAAGCCTCACATCCCTTGATCTTGTTTATTTGCATGCCATGGTGAGGTCGGTACTATTTCCTTGTTTGTTATTGCTCTGTTTGTTATTGATCTTCTTGTTTACGCATGATCACACTCATGGCTATCTTGGCTTTGAATGCCTCGATACCGGTGTACTCTTGCAACATTAATTGGAAACAATGTTCAGGTCATCTTGGCTTTTATGCCCTGGTACTTACGTTCGTTTCCTACATTTTATCTGATGACAAGTCATATTCATATCCTTATGGTTGCATTGTGGCACCAGTAAGGGTTCTATCAACTTTGATGTTCCAAAAATTCTCAATTATGATGATTTTATGATGGGTCTCACAACCATGTCCTAGAATTGCACTTTAATATTGCATCTAGCATAGGATTGCATTTTCATTCTAGACTTGCATTGTGGCAGTGATTCGGTAATTCTCTTCATTGCATTCTCCTGGGTTCATACATAGGGGAGTTCTTCTTCACTATCCTGGTTTCATCATGACTACACAGGTGTTCGATCCTCGCTCTCGATTCTTCACATGTTCTTTTAGTTAGCATTCGTCGTCCTACATGAGATGTTAGTACCATATACATATTCATATTCACAACTCATTATCATCTACACATTGCATTTGCATTTTTCATTCATAATTACATTTACATATATCATCTACATACATCTCTGCATCTACATCCTACATGTGCATTTCATACATCTACATATATTTAAAACATGTTTATACATTTGCATACATTCTAAATCATCTAACCATCTAAGCATATAGGAAACATCTCATAAAAGACAATATGATACATGTCATGATACCAAAAGATGAGCTCATATATATATATATATATATATATATATATATATATATATCCAATGTGTCAATACAAATACAAAATGGTGCTACTCGAGCACGATCTATCTCAAAATGGTGATATAAATACATGGTTTCCAATGCATCAGATACATCCTATGATCTCATCTATCAATCAAAAATAGCTCTGGCCTTCAACCTCATCACCTAGAGGAGGTGGAGGTGGAGGCCTATCTGGTGGAGGTGGTGCTTGTGCACCCTCCGACCCTCTAGCATAGGTCAAAAATCTAGCAACCTGTGATGCCTCATCAGGCACCACCCCTATATATGACGTGTAGTAATCCGTTGCTTGAGAAGTCTGATGTCGCACCTCCTCCTACGCCGCCTATAGCTACTCTCAAAGATCCTGTATCTCCCAATCCCTGTCTAAAATTCGTGCATCTCGCACGGCCACCTATATCTGTAAATCTTTGACCTGTCGAAATCTCTCCTGAGACCGTCGCTATGGATCCTATGTTGGATACTGTGCAGGCTGGTCCTCCTGCATAAGATCCTCCTGCTGCACCTCCTCCTGCGGGGGTACCTGCTGCTCCTCAGCTGTCTGCTCGACATTCCATCATCGAGACTATCTCATACTTCCATTTCCACTGGCCCCAACGTCCATCCCCATATGTTGAGTGGGGATGTCCACCTGTACTGTCCAAGGATGAGGACCTTGTTGTAACCCTAGCTATGCTCT
Source organism: Thuja plicata (assembly GCA_018584345.1). NCBI lineage: Eukaryota > Viridiplantae > Streptophyta > Pinopsida > Cupressales > Cupressaceae > Thuja > Thuja plicata. The sequence continues at coordinate 559,209 of MU223601.1, read as the reverse complement.
CTGCTATGGTGGGGGCATCTGTAGCTGTTGCAATACTACCTATGGATGTACTATGTGCCCTCATCCTACCATGCCAACCGGATCTATGAACCTAGGGAACAGATGTGTGACAAAATGCTCCCTGTACTCTGCGGTCACGCTACCATCTGCTACGTCTCATTGATAATCCCACTAAACTGGGGCCAATGCTCAAATATCAATCATGGTGCGCCCCTGGTCTAGCTTTTTCATCTAGCCCCTCCTCACCTCATCTGTGAATCTGGCATACACCGTGTACTCTTGAGATATACCTTGTGGGCGACCAAATTGCCGCCATACCTGCTTCTGCAGGAATCTCTCAATCACTATGATTGTGCAACCTATCATCACCCATGAACCAAACATGTAACTGAGCTGCTCTGCAGCATCATCCTAGGCCTCGGTCAATCTCCATGGCCTCCAGACTATCGCTGCTAGGTCATCCAACTGGGCTTGCCACTAATCTATCTTACCCAGCACTGGCTGAGTAATCATACCCCTATATCTGCAGATATGTGGCTCTAGCGGCTGCCTCATATCCTCACATATCAGCCTAGTCATGAGAAGATGCTCCCATGCCCATACCTATAATACAAAAACCCCAACTTCTATACTCTTCGCCTCTCAATAGACAATCTCATGCATCTCATGATACATGTGGGCCAACATGCACTAGCCCCATCCATACAGTCTCGATCATGCTAGCATCTGCTACAGCATCCTGCCCCAACCACAATCCAGACCGTGCTATCCATGAATAGGCATCAAATAGAAACCTAAGAAGCAGGCTAAAACCATTGGTAACCTGTGTGTGGGTCCATACTCACTGATCAAATCCTCCCATGGGATAGCTTTCCCCATGACGAGGTCGTCTTGTAATATATCCCTCCGAGCTAGTGTCCCAAGTCTAGGCTACATCTCGTACTCTACCCTGGCACCATAGAATGGGATCCTCAAAATCTAGTAGATGTCCTCAGGGGTCACGGTCATCTCACCCTGTGGCAGATAGAACGTGTTCGTCTTAGAATGGAAATGCTCAACCAGTGCTCCTAGTAAACCATGATTTACCCGAATCTTGGGTACATCACATAGAGAGGACAGGCCCAACGTACCCAGATGCACTGTCTCTACATCATCTAACTATGATACTAATCTGCTGATAGCTGGGTGGTGTGATCGGAAGGCAATATCTAGAAATTCAACCTGCAAGACATGCAAACAACAGTACACGATCAATAACTGAGATAATCAAAGCATAATGAGACAGTAAAGCATTCAAGACATCCTACAGACAATAACAACGCTGATGCAAATGCTATTGGACGCGATGCAGACTGATTTCATGTTCCAATTGTTCACTTTTTCCCATGCGAAGAAGCAGATTTTCGCGTGACAAAGTACTCTTTTGTGCGAAGAAGTTTTTTGAGTCGTGCAATACTTGACCTTCGCGCGAACTTTTCTGACTTGTCGCGCGAGAAAACACCCTATGGAAGGGTTTCTCGGGTGAACCTGGGTACTCTCCCACGTGATATTTCCCATCGAATGGCATGAAAAGGAGTTTTGTCACACAAGATTTCCCTACGGGCCACATGAAGAAACTACTTCTTCGTGTGAAAACCCGCGGACCATTTCCTAAAAATGCAAAAAAATAATGAAAAATCAACAGAAATGAATAAAATTTGAAATGCAGAGAGGTTTATCGACCACTTACTGGAGGTCTGTACGTTGCGGGCCTGCTATGCCTCCTAGATTGCTCGAATCAATGCGTGCTATAGGGGGACCACCATTTTCGCTCAGAGCTCAATTCGTAAAAGTCAAAAGGTTGAAATGATTTGAAAATGACCTTTTCGTCCTTATATAGGTTTTGACCTAATTTTTCAAAGTGCTCTATTTTGCGCAAAAACTTCACCATTACCTAATTTTTCAAAGTGCTCTATTTTGCGCAAAAACTTCACCATTACCTAATTTGACCGCTCTGAATCCATTTTCATGAACGAAATCAAAATCTGACACTTCTATATAGCTCAAAATCGCATTTTAAAATTTTTGGGACCGACGCGATCGGACACTTGTGCAGTCGACTTTCTGACGTTGCTTTCTTGTTAGAATCTTATTTTATCATCATTTTCTCAAATCTTTGACTTTTTTCCTCAAAAGTCAACTCTGGTCAACCATAGTCAAACTTGGTCAACTGGACCTCGAAATCGCTAAAAATTGATTCCGCATCTTCTAGATTATTCCATAATCTATTCTAAGTTCTTCTTGATCTCTGATTCACCATCTATCTGTGATTTTTTTGCTCTCCATCATTATTATGGCATGTCATCTTTTCATTTCGCTCTCGAGGGGACAGGATGATTACATCATTGAATCTATTCCAATCAATCTGATCTGATTTTTAAAAGTCCTCATTTGCTAGGGGCATCTCATCACTTGGGGCATGTTCAGTTTTTCGTACCTCAAAGTCAAAACTGGGTGTTCCATGACTTTTAATCAATAGGGGCATCCTTGTTCCTTATATCTTGTCATCTATTAAGTATCTGAGTAATCTAACTTAGATTCTTGAGGATCAAGCTCCGTTCTGGAGATGGTTCTCAAAAAAATATCTTTTGGGACAGGTATCGGGGCAATCTAACCCTGACTCCTGATAATCAGGCTCCACTCTGGAGATAATTCTAAATCTCTATTTACTATGTTTTGAGATAGGTATCGGGGCAATCTAACCCTGACTCCTGAAGGTTAAGCCTCATTCTGGGGATAGCCTTGTGAAAGATGTTAATCTAACCAATGTCTTGGCAATCTAACCTAGATATTGGGGGACTAAGCTTCATTCTGGAGATAGTCCTAAAATCTCTATTGATTATCTTGTTGGACAGGTATCAGGGCAATCTAACCCTGACTCCTGAAGGTTGGGCCTCGTTCTAGGGATAGCCTTGTGAAAGATATCAATCTATTTAGGTATCAGGGCATTCTAACCTGGATCCCTGAGGATCAAGCTTCGTTCTAGAGATGATTCTCAAAATCTTAATCTGTTAGGTATCGGAACAATCTAACCCGGATCCCTGAGGATCAAGCTTTGTTCTAGAGATGACCCTCAAAAAATCTATTTGACCGGCATCTTGGAAACCTAACCTAGACTTCAAAGAGTCAAGCTCTGTCCTGGAGATGGCTCTAAATTCTTCATCAATCGATCTTTGCACCACCAATGTTCAAATCTATTCTTCTATGCTTCAGGCATCAGACTATTCTTTGAATCAATGCGTTGCTCGCACATCAATTCAAAGAGGGGAAAAATGTAACACCCCAAAATTGGCATCTTGCAACCCTAACCAATTTTGTTACATTTGTTATTCTTCTGAATCATCGAAGTCCTATTGTACTAGGCAATTCTGAGTTTTTGACTGACTCTACTCGACCTGAGTGTCAAATGTAGAAAATCCTAAATCTGCATTAATCATACATTATATTTAATTCCTAAAATATCAATTGGCTAAACAAACCTTATGATCGAATCACTTTAATTGAATTAAATTCACCCCTTTTAGCTAAAACACATAAAAAGGAATTAAATAATATTTAAATAATTAAATTTAAATATTGAGATAATTGAGAGAAACACATTTATGAGGTCATATTTATTTAATTAATTAAATATTCTCTAAAAATCTTATCTTCAGTTCAGAAATAGAAGTTTTGAATTAATTGTGCTTTAAAGAGAAAGAAAATAGTTAAATCATAAATAAAACAGTTAAATCAAAAGAGAAAAGAATTAAATCAAAGAAAGAAAACAGTTAAAGCAAAGGGAAAACAATTTATTGTATTCTTTTGAAGAAAGCTTTCTATTTTAAACTGGCTTTTCTATTTGTTTTATTTCAAAGAGGAAAGTTTCTATTCTGATCACCTGTAAGTCTATAAAAGAACTCTCATTCCTCATTCAAAACCCCACTCACTTTCATGCATTGTTAGAATACTGAATTATTGTTACATTCTTAGTTGATAATCTCATATAGAATAATCTCATTTTGCAATAGATTAATTTCAATTTCTAGAATAATTGCATTGAAATCATGTCTTAGATTAAGCTTGCATCTTTCAATTCTTAGAATAACTTTGTATTGCATTGCATTCATGGAGAAAAATCCTTCAGTCCTAGATTGGTCTATGGTTGTGAGACTCTCATTCTGAGAGATATTTTGAAAACCCTGTCTGGATAGAAGGCAACAGGTCGAATCATGCAGACAGGTAGGATGAATAATCTCATATTCAGTCTTGTGTGTATCTAGTGAAGAAGGACTATGTTGAAGTGTATGGTGAGTTAACAAAACCAAATTTACCACATACAGGAGTAAGATAACCATTAAGGCCTATGACAAGGAGGAAAGGTCATCCAAAGGACTAATTGTTTTACCAATAAGAATAGAACCAATAGAACGAGATGTGATCTGCCAAGTTCTTGATCTACCATTGGCCTATAATATGCTAATAGGGAGACCCTAGATACATGAAATGCAAGCAGTTCCATATACTTACCACCAATGTATCAAATTCCCACACAATGGGGTGGGAGTAACAATTCATGTAGATTCAATCTACACTTGGAACAACATCAAGGCAGATAGTATGGTTCCTCACAGTAAGGAAGTTCCAAAAGAGTTCCCAACTGAAACCTCCAAAGATATGGTGATGAGAAGATTCGGAAAAATGTTAAAAATTGAATAAACTAGTATGGGGGAATTAAATTGGATACAACACCATCATTGGCTAACATTACTGTATCTCCAAGATCATATGGAAGACCCTCCCCATCCTTTGAACCTTCCACCTCAAAAGAAAGAACTATTCATGAACCAACTGGTATGGTTAGAGCCACAATCTCTCAAGAAGAAGAAAAGGAAGACAAAGTAGTCTTGGAATGGATCTATAAAGAGGAAACATGAGAAAATGAAGTAAAATATGGTGAGACATCTCCCTAAAATAATGGAAAAGGTTATGACCCTCTGAAAAAATGGGATACAAAGGGAAGGGACCTTTAGGAGATAAAGGGAAAGGACTTGTTGAGCCGATCCATATGCAATTCAGGAACACTAAGGACAAGATAGGATTGGGTTTTAATAGAAAATTAGAACATCCTACCTCAAGAGAAGGTCCAATCTTTGATATAAGAAGTGATGAAGAAGAAGAAGAAGAAGAAGATAAACTCATATCCTGGACATTTGAAAGATTACTACATGTAGGTACTGCGAACCCATTATACCAAGGAGAACAGTATATACCTACTCATATGAGAGAACAATCATAACACCAGAGGCCCTTTGTATCACAATTAGAAAAAAGATCTAAAGTTGAAGAAGGAATAAGTCATACTCATGAGGAGAAATAAGAGGGGACACATCAAGAACAAGAAGGAAGAAGTAGGGGAGAAGAAGCAAGTAGCTCAAATTTTCTAGAAGAATTATCTTCTATGAGACAATAAGAAAGTGTACATACTAACTGGGGATAATTGGTGACAATTTCACATGTCTTCAAACTACTACACTTTGATCCACAAATATCCAATAGGGTGCACTAGATAACTATTGTTGAATTTCTAAATCGAACAAATGACAATATCTCAAATTCACATGATTATGAATGGGATGAGATATTTGATGCTACTATGGATATTAAAGTAGATGTGATACACAAGTTTTCCCCTCCACATGATATAGGACAAGGTTCCAACACTACTCATCTCACAAACCTTGACATAGAATTAACTAATGTAGTGTTCCAAAGTATAATTGATGCAAAAATGACCGTCTTAATAGGACCAGAAGAGTTCGAAAGGATACTACAAATCACAAGTTCCAATATGATAAGAGAATAAGGAGAAAGCTCAAATGTTTGGTCTCTAGAGTTAGGTTCGCATAACACTAACAATGAAACTAATAATGATGATCCAACTCTTAATGATCTAAATACTATAGAAGATAACTTAACAAAAAATTTCTTATCAGTTAATAACCTTGACACTAACGCAGTGTTGTCCTTAGAACCCTCTGAATCACTATCCTTGGTAAACCCTGAACTGACTGATTGGACCAATTCAGAACCCACAACTATAAAGAACTTTCCCAATGAATACACTTTGACCTTCTATCTGAATTCTTGTGAACCATATCCCTCTTCCACCAGGGAAAGGAGCACAAATTTGATAGAGGAGGATATCAAGTTTCTTAGTCAAACATTGAAGAGTAAACAAAAAAAATAGCTGATGATGAAAACCACGATGTGGAAGTATCAGATTCTAAAAAAGTAAAAATAAAAGGAGGATATAATGGTGAAAACCTCTCAAAGGAACCAAAGGATGAGATTATTGATATTCTCCCTGAGCACTTCCAAGAAATATCTTTATTACTAATAGAACCAACACAACTAGTCCATATGGGAAATATTGAAATTCCTCAATTTGTCCATCTTGCAGAATCCTTATCAGAAGAAGAAAAGGCAGAGTTCACTGAGTTCCGTAAAGAGAAAAGGATCAAATTTGCATGGTATTATTCTTATATGCCTGGATTAGACCCTGAATTAATAATGCACCACTTATTTATAGCTCATGGGATAAAACCTGTCTAAAAGAAATTAAGAAAGATGCATCCACATGTAGCATTGTTGGTAAAAGAGTAGCTATAAAAAATCTTAAAAGCTGGATTCATAATGGTTATTTCTTATTTAGGATGGGTATCTAATGTAGTCCCAGTTTCTAAAGAATAAAAGTCTATTAGAATTTGCACAGACTTTAAGGATCTAAACAAATCTTGTCCTAAAGATGACTTCCCACTATCAAACATTGATATGATTATAGACCTCATGACATGATATGAAATCTATTCACTCATGGATGGATTTTTGGTATATAAACAAATAAATATTCCCCCTGAAGACCAAGAAAAGACAAAATTTACATGTGCATGGGGAACATTTTGCTGGAACATTATACCATTTAGGTTAAAGAATGCTAGAGCCACATATCAACAAGCTATGAAAACAAACTTCCATGACATGATATATAAGAGAATGGAGGATTATGTGGATGTGTGATGTGTAAATTTTGTACCTGCAATAATGCTACACACAACCACTCAATAACTCATTATATCATTGATTGGTAAAATAAATTCATTAAAATCAATGTAAAAGCACATGAAATCAAATTATTTCTTCCTAGTCATGAAGATTTTAATCTAATTGAATTTTCTCTTAGAATTAAGCATGTTAGATCATTGAATTGACAATCATGAAATGGAAGATTCAATTGAAAATGCCTAAAATGCATCAAAACATGTTCAATTATGCATTATTTGGATCAAATACATGAAATTGAACTAGATTAGCTTGCTAGAGATGAACTAGATTAATTCTAGAATGAAATTGACAATATTTCTATGCTTAAATTCACTATGCTTCTCTATGAAATGAGCTAGAAAGACTTCATTATATAGAGTTTTCTTGGAGGGAAAAGGCTTCAAATTTGAATTTCATGGTTGAGATGCATCCATGAGGGATGGCTGAGATGTAAGCTTTTTTGATCCATGTGATCACCTCTCATTGGTTAGAGGTTTGAATTTTGAGGCATGTTGAAGGAAGATTAATAAATTGCATTAATTAATACCTTTTAATTAATTTCCTTAGCCATGTATTTAAAATTTTGATTTGATTTAATTCCCCAATGTTAATTGAAGAATTAATGCCTTTTGATAAATTCCTCTTGATGAGTGATCTTGGATTATTGATTTTTGATGAATTATATATTTAAACCGATCTAGTTTAATTATGTAAAGGAGGAAATCGTGTGTGTGTTGTGGTTACCAAAATGTAAGGTATAAAATTGTTGTTTGATTTTCTTAGAGCATATTGATTTCCTTAACCTTATTTTATATTTAATTGAATTATATTGATTGTATATTGTAATTGTGATTAGGGAGAAAATAAGATGTTCCCCTTTTATTCCCAAATGCACAAATGGAAGATCCAAATTGATCAACCCAAAGGAAGGGCTAATGCACAAATGAATCAACTATTTGGAAAAGAGATTAACAAGAGGGATACCTTAAATTCTATTAATTATATGTATAGATATGATATATGACAGTAATTGAATAAATGGGAGAAATGCACTAACCTTGAAATATTGCAGATCAAAGAATGTTGTTTTCTGAGGTCTGTAGACTATTTCTGGAAAAACTGACAGTTGATCCCAAACCGGAACACAGAGACGAACAAAACCCATAAATATTTTTCCATTCCGATGTCTTCTTATGAAAAAGGTTGACCTTGACCCACAAATGTCAACCCTGACCTAATAATGTCGACCCTGACCTGCACAGGTCTGACAGAAAATCTGTTCGCGCCGTCCCAAAGAAAGCCAAAAAGGGTATCCAGATCTGGTCTCAAATCTGTTGTTTTGTACCTATACCTGCAAGAAAAAGGGGATTGTTTGTTACAGGGGAGGGATTTTCCTTAGTCAAACCCCAATTTAGGAATTAACCTTGAAATCAATAAAGTACAGAATGCTAGCAAGTAGTAGAATTGAATCTAACAATGAAGCTATGATATTCAATAGATATGTAATTGAAATTCA
>MU223601.1:534288-550445 GCA_018584345.1 Thuja plicata | reverse complement strand
AAAGGATCTTGAAGGAAGATCACACCACCATGATGGCTAGATCTAGGGTTTGAATGATGAATCTTGAATGTTTGCACCTAATCCCTTCAAAGGCTTGAAAGCTTAAATCCTTGATCTTCAATGGAGATCTTGAATGCTTGAGAGGAAGACTTGAAAACCTTGAAATCTTGGAAACATGTAGAACAATGGATGCTTGAACTTTTTTCTTCTTAACAAAATCTTGATTAGAACTTTTTTGCACTTAGAAGACTTTTTTAGAAAATGAGAGGAGAAGGCTTCCTTTTATATGAAATTAGGGCACAATCTTCTAAGGAGGATGACATAGGATAATTAAATTCCAATTAGACCCATGCCCCTAGAAAAGGACCTATATTAAATATAATTTAGGAATCAACGCTTCGAAACCTGAAACAGCCGACCTGAAAGCAAGAAAACTAAATTTTTGATGACCCCCGACAGCCGACAAGCTTCCATTTTTGAAAGGTGGACCTTGGTCAGGGTCAAGGGAAACCCTAACCTAGGTCAAGGTTAAGGTTGACCTTGACCTAGGTCAAGTTTGAGGTTGACCTTGACCCAGGGGGTCAGAACCCCTGGAAAATATGCCAGGTGGGGTAGGAGGTGCCCGGAGAGGCCCAATCAGGGTCTTGAACAGGCACAGAAGCATGAGATGATGCAGAAATGGGAGGATGATATGATGGAGATAAAAAATTTCCCCTAAGGAGGGCTAAACTCTCTTAACATGGAAGTGCTTCCATTTTAAGATGATACATTAAGCCCCCACTTTAGCGGGAGTACGGAAATCGAATGTGCTCACGGTAAAGTTAGAGGAAAAGAATCCTAGTGGATTGCAATGAGATAAAATATCACTAAGTTAGGGATATGAGCCCCAAAACCAAGGATTCTAACTCAACATACATACATAAAGATATGGAAATAACAAGCAATCAATCATGGAAAACATACATGACTACATAAGTAAGACAAGAACAACACCATAGATAACATCTAGCTTCATGATCTAATCCTACTAGAATGAAAGTGAAAGAGAGAAGAGAAAGTGATTACCTCACCTAGTAAGATTCCCACCTTACTATGAATCACCATGGAGGGAGATCCCCCAACAGGTTCACCCAAAAACCTATGCTTGTAATTGTAAATGTGTCTTCTGACGGCTTTTGAAAAGATCCATAGATCAACATTCTTGTATCACTATGGAATATAAAATGCATGTCCATTAAGGATTTAACAACTTATGTGTGTTACCTTTCAAGAATTTAGCATATTGTAAAAATAAAAAGGGTGTGTATCTCTTCAGGATTTAGCAACTTATGTGCATTACCTTCCAAGGATTTAGAAAACATTAAAGTAAAAATGCATGTCTCTTTTGGATTTAGCAACTTGTGTGCATTACCTTCCAAGGATTTAGCAAACATAAAAGTAAAAATGTGTGTCTCTTCAGGATTTAGCAACTTGTGTGCGTTACCTTCCAAGGATTTAGCATGCTACAAAATGTAAATAAATATAAATTATAGTACAAGGGAGACCTTATATATGCCCCCCTCCTTATCATGGCTACCTACTAGGCAGGATAAGGAAGAGGAAGAGGATACCTACTTCACAAGGTAAGGAGATATCCCACTTTACAACAATATACACCGTATTCTTAGTGAAGAGTATTGACCCTTGCATCTAAGAACATAGATAATCATGAAATGGATATGTCACTTATGGAAAAAGGATCCTCAAAGAGGAAGAGATCTTATCAACAAGAGCCCTACTAGAGAGGAGTTCTTAGGATAAAATGTCATCTTCAAAAAGCAACAGGGACCCAAGATTCAACCATCAAACTCCTTCCAATAAAGAGGATGAGGAATCTTGGAATGAAGGATAACAAACTCTAACCAAAAAGCAAGGGAAAGAGTTTATAAAGAACATAATTTGCAAAATAAAGAAGAGGCAATGACCTAGGACAATCACCTCTCAAATAAGGAGGTATCAATGGTCAAAACATAGTTCTTTATAAGGAAAATAATGTTTGCAACATAAACAAATGCCACTAAGCTAAGGAAAGTAGATCCTTAGATAGAGGTAGAAGGAGGAAATACCTTGCCCCCCAGGGATGATGGCAAAGGATATATCAAAGTTATAAAAATAAGAGATATCCCTACAAAATAGATGTCCTAGAAAGAATAGCATGAGTGTAGGAAGTTATAAGGATAGAATGCAATAAGAATAACCAATTATACTCAAAAAAAATTCATGCTAAGAGGATAATGCATCCTATAAGACTGGAATAGAATACCTCTTGCCCCCCAGTTTAAGATACAAGAGGAAACACATAGTTTAACTTGTAGAAAAATGAGGGGAATGCCCTATGTCAAAATTATGAAAAAATTGTAATACCGCTCGGGAATAAGATATAATTCCATGAGAAGCTCTATCTCTAACATATAACTTAAAATGCACACAATCATCAAGTAAATGTTTATTACTATTGTGGAAAGGACATTTGTACTTATGTAAAGTATTTCTTGGAATAGGTTTAAAGTTTTCTTTCTTGGAAATCATTAACTGGACATATAATTTCTTAGCCACATCTTGAGGGGTATCAAGATGATCTAAGGTAGGTGTTGGAAGAAGAATATGAAGAGGAGGATGATAGTTAATATAAGCCATATGAAATTGAGAAGATGAATAACCTATACCAAGCATATCATGTTTAGGAGATACATTGATCGGGTTTTTAATGTCATGTTTATTAACACCAAGCCCTAAACCCTTATAACCTTGTTTATCTACCATAGTGTATCCAGTAGTATACCTATCTTGCATAGCTTCTATGGGAGATGATTGATTATGATGCTCATGAGAGAATGTTGTGTAAGGTGGAACAATGGTTTTGGGAGAAGTTTCTTTGGATTTCCCTTTAATATCACCATGGATAGGATAAGAAGGAGAAGGTAAATCTAGAAATTCTTGCACATCCTCATCTTGTACCATAGCTTGAGCCTTAACAAAAGTATGAGAAGAACTAGGGATAGAAGATGGAAGAATTAGAGTGGGATTATTAGAAATGATTGGATTAGGAAGGTTAAGATTAGGATTAGGAAGATTAGGAAGATTAGGTAATGGAGTATTATCTACCAAATTATTCACATAATCTAAAAGAACAATAAGTCCACTACACAAATCCTTAATTAAATTTTTGAAAGTAGGGAGACTAGTATTGGTCAATCTTAAAATAGCATAAGCAAGTCAAACATGAATATTAACAAACATGATAAAATGGATGACACTCTCATAGACATCATAGATACTATAAAGAGATGCTAAAAGAAGAATAATGAGAAAAATAGCCATACACCAAAAGAATTTCATGATGAAAATGCAAGAAGTGTGTTTTTAGATATTTTATAAGTATTATGTAAATTCTAATCTAAGATGTAAATCTAACACCAAAGAGAAGGAGTTGTCTATCACGGGTTCGCCAAAATGTAAAGGAGGAAATCGTGTATGTGTGTTGTGGTTACCAAAATGTAAGATATAAAATTGTTGTTTGATTTGCTTAGAGTATATTTATTTCCTTAACCTTAATTTATATTTAATTGAATTATATTGATTGTATATTGTAATTGTGATTAGGGAGAAAATAAGATGTTCCCCTTTTATTCCCAAATGCACAATTGGAAGATCCAAATTGATCAACCCAAAGGAAGGGCTAATGCATAAATGAATCAACTATTTGGAAAAGAGATTAACAAGAGGGATACCTTAAATTATGTTAATTATATGTATAGATATGATATATGATAGTAATTGAAGAAATGGGAGAAATGCACTAACCTTGAAATATTGCAGATCAAAGAATGTTCTTTTCTAAGGTCTGTAGACTATTTTTGGAAAAACTGACAGTTGATCTCGAACTGGAATGTAGAGACAAACAAAACACAGAAATATTTTTTCATTCTGATGTCATCTTATGAAAAATGTCAACCTTGACCCACAAATGTCAACCCTGACCCAATAATGTCAACCCTGACATGCACAGGTCCGACAAAAAATCTGTTCACACCGTCTGAAAGAAAGTCGAAAAGGGTATCCAAATCTGGTCTCAAATCTATTGTTCTGTACCTGTACCTGCAAGAAAAAGGGGATTTTTGTTATGGGGGAGGGGTTTGCCTAAGTCAAACCCCGATTTAGGAATTAAACTTAAAATCAACAAAGTACTCAATGCTAGAAAGTAGTAGAACTGAATCTAACAATGAAGCTATGATATTCAATAGATATGTAATTGAAATTCAAATGTATGCAAGTATGTAAGTATGAAAGGAATGGAATTTAGAAACCATAAACCTCCATGATTGTATGCTTGAAATCCACCTTGAAGAGATGATGAAAGATTCTTTAGGATGCACAAAGGATCTTGAAGGAAGATCACACCACCATGATGGCTAGATCTAGGGTTTGAATGATGAATCTTGAATGTTTGCACCTAATCCCCTCAAAGGCTTGAAAGCTTGAATCCTTGATCTTCAATGGAGAACTTGAATTCTTGAGAAGAATAATTGAACACCTTGAAAGCTTGGAAACATGTAGAACAATGGATGCTTGAACTTTTTTCTTCTTGACAAAATCTTGATTAGGTCCTTTTTACACTTAGAAGACTTTTTTAGAAAATGAGAGGAGAAGGCTTCCTTTTATATGAAATTAGGGCACAATCTTCTAAGGAGGAAAACATAGGATAATTAAATTCCAATTAGACCCATTCCCCTAGAAAATGACCTATATTAAATATAATTTAGGAATCAACGCTTCAGAACCCAAAATAGCCGACCCAGAAGTGGGAAAACTAAATTTTTGATGACCCCCGGCAGCCGACAAGCTTCCTGTTTTGAAAGGGGGACCCTAGTTAGGGTTGAGGTTGAACCTGACCTAGGTCAAGGTAGAGGTCAACCTTGACCCAGGGGGTCAGAACCCTTGGAAAATATGTCAGGTGGGGTAGGAGGTGCCTGGAGAGGCCCAATCAGGGTTCTGAACAGGCACAAAAGCATGAGATGATGCAGAAATGGGAGGATGATATGATGGAGGTAAAAAATGTCCCATAAGGAGGGATAAACACTCTTAACATGGAAGTGCTTCCATTTTAAGATGATACATATTATAATTGTGATTATTTTTGAGTTGACAGCCTTGATTAGGACCTAGAGGACTTGATTTTAGATTACGTCTTCTACATTTATCAAACCATTTTCAAGTGATTACATTTTCCCCTCTTTGAATTGACATGTGATAAGTGTGTTGATTCAAAGAACATCTTGTTGTTTTAATGATCGAATAGATGGATATGAAAAAATGAAACTACTTTCGATTAGAAATCGATCAATTCTGAACTTGATTGAACCAAGAACAATTGAAGCTGCTCAAAATTATTGATTGTTTGATGAGACCAATGTAGCGATTAGGAGATCAATTTGATGTGGTGTGATGAAATTGATGTCTCTCAATTTTGATGTCTCATGATAGATTAAGAATAGAATAATCAATTTGATGTGAAGCGATGAAACTGATTACATGTCTAATTGTTGAGGATAATAACACCTAATCAAACTGATGTGAAGCGATGAAATTGATCACTGTTACAATGATGTCTAAAATCTTGATCTGATACTCAGTTTGATGTGATGCGATGAAACTGATATCTCCAAGACATGATTCATAAAGATTGACCAGACAACCAGTTTGATGTGATGCGATGAAATTGATTTCTAACTAAGATTTGAACAAAAAAATCAATTTGATGCGAAGCGTTGAAACTGATCACTGTTTGAGATTTTGATTGTTTCAAATTAAGATACTATCAATTTGATGTGGTGCATTAAAATTGATATCTCCACTGATGTTTACAACTTGAATTTGATAAGAGTGAGCAATTTGATATGAAGTGATGAAATCACTCGTTCCAAGATTTGAAAATGATGATTTGATATAATGTCTAATGAAGATTCCCCTAGCTGTTGGAAATTTTATTTACCTGATCGATTGTAGAATTAAGTTAGAATTTGATGATGCCCCAGTCATTGAAAAGATTCTGTAGTAGGATCGCTTGATTAGAATGATTGATAATGCCCCCTTGGAATCAAAATGGACATGAGATTGACTTGATTTCCAGATAAAAACCTCTAGATGAGAATGATATGCTTGGAATGAAGATTTTGATTCTAATAGAAAAGATAGTGGCAAGAACCACAAAGAAACTGGTTCTCATTTGGTCAAAATTAGACTTTGTAGGACAAATTTTAGTAGTACCAGATCCTGCGGCTAGAGTTACACCTTTTCATGAGCATTAACACAGTCATAGGGTGCTAGACCTAGCAGATCTAATGTTACCCCACAAGGACCACCACCAAGCAATAATACAAGAAGTCAGTCATGATTGATTTGAGCCTTTATCTAAATTTTTTATGATGATGTATTGATATTTCTGTGATCTAGCACCATTTTTCTCGATTTAGACTATGTATCTCATGGAAAATATTTGATATATGATGACTTTCTCATGTTTTGATTTCATTATATCTTTGTCGCTGATATGTTATCCTTTATGAGATGATTATGATTATGCTTTGAGTACTTTCTTGTTTTCCTTATACTATGGATGCATTTGTTTTTGTATGTGTTTAATGCAAAGATATGATGTTAGGTTAATGCTATGGATGCATATGTATGGATTTTAATGATAGTAAATGCAATGCAATGAATATTATTATGCAAATGATGAGTTTTATTTTAGTGACTAAAGATACTCAATCATAAGAGAAATAATATCTTGTTGAATTTTGAAGTTTTCTTTTCCCTCTTTAAATGTATGTTATTACAACCTTTCACAGTGTCATTTCCTAGAAAAACTATGCAACTCCTAGAACGTAATGCTCCACTAGAATGCAAATGCAGCTTCCATTTTCATGTCTTTCATTTATTGCTTGTTTCATCATTGAGATTTTTGCGGACCCCATTTTTGATATAACCAATACTGATATGTAAATAATCATGCTACTATGACTATCACCATTCTCGAATACAAGTACATACAATCATCACTAGTGCTTAAGTGACTATGAAAATATGAATATGACTTATGTAAGATGTTTGATTTAGTATAACCACCACAAATAATTTCTTTATTCTGATGATATGAAGACTAATGAGTTAATTTTTTTATTTTGCATTTTGACACAAGAATCAAGATATAACAGATCATGATGTTCTGAGTATCAATTGCATTAACAAACACAAAACAAACAAAGAAAATATCATATATTACCTTCCTTGATGTTCTATTACAATGACTCATGGAATATCTCTAGAGATATGATAATCAACAATCAATAAAGATAGAAATCCAGTCTAACATAGGTGTTTGCTTTGGTCTCAGAATCAAAGCCTTTCATGTAGCTTTAGCTTTGTCATCATAGACCTTCTCAAAAAACCAATGTAGATCACAAGAAGAAATCAAAGAAAATATCATGCCCCCTATCCTTATATTTATAGCATTCATAGAATTATTGAAACAACCAGGAGATATGATAAGTGAAAAAGTGATAAAGAACAAACAGTCATTCAAAGAAAATATACCAACTCCTTCCTTGTTTCTCTAGAATAGTCACATCATAGAGTCACTCAGAAGTCAGAATTAATGCAAGCATATGACAAGACTGATCATTTATGTACCTATGTTGTTGATTGATAGATTCAATATGATTATGTTGATGACAGGATGAGTGTGGAAGAAACACTGTTTGCTTTGTTGATATGAGATATGACCTTATCGGTGGTATTGAGAAATACCTTTTCTTGATTGGTTGGTTTATTTGTTGGGGTGGTATTGAAAAATACCTTTAATTGAAGTGATTGAGGTGGTATTGAGAAATACCATTGATTGAATTGATTGCCTTAAAGCAGATTGAAATTGTGTGTTCACAAGAAAGATAAGATTGGATTCCAAACCATGGTAATGATAGGGAAGTGATGTAGCAATAGAATAGGAATATGTTCTTGCTTGCACTAGATCAAAGGTCTTGTATCGCTTGCTAAACAGATATCCAAGCTTTGATATATGAAGCAACAAGATGAAAAATGGTGCCTATTTTCCAGGTTTTCACCACTTGTAGGAATGTTATTTTCCTGTTTACTAGGTTTTCACCAAGGCACAATTTTTTTTTTTTCAAATTTTTTTGCTCTTTTTTCTTTTTCTCTTTTTTTTTTTTTTTATAGATTTTTTTTTTTTGATGTTATCCAAGTGTCTATTTTCCAGGTTTTCACCAAGAAATTTTTTTGTTTCAGCTTCTTTTTCTACTTTTTAGGACTTTTTCCACTATTTTTGAATTTTTCATAATCTTTTCCACTGTGCATAGCTATAGAAAACATCTTAGGCATAGAAACACTTTAGATGATTGGTGTTGATTGGATCAGGAAGTGTGTCTCCTTCTGTGGTAGCTAACTGATAAGTCCATAATCCAAATATTGTTGTGATAATGAAAGGCCCTAACCAATTAGGTTCAAACTTTCCCTTCTTTTCTCTATGTTGTTGATTTTTAGTATTTTCTTGTAGCACTAGATCTCCCACTTGGAACTCACGAGGTTTGAACTTCTTATTGTATCCTTTTTCCATTCTCTTATGGTATCCTTGTAGATGTTCAAGAGAATCTTGACGTCTTTCAACCAGCAGTTCAAGGTGTTGTAACCATGAAACCCTATAGTCATCATCTGTAACTAACCCTCTTAAAGATACTCTCAAGGATGGAATTTCTACCTCAACGGGAAGAATTTCTTCAGTACCATAAACCAAAGAATAAGAAGTAGCTCCCGTTGAGTTTCTAATACTTTTTTGATAGGCCCACAAAGCTAGATTGATTTGAATATGCCAATCCCTAACAAAATCATTGATAGTTTAGATTAGAATCTTGAGGATGTTCTTATTGTTGGCCTCTGCCTGTCAATTTCCCTGAGGGTAATATATAGAGGAGAAATGTTAAGTGATTTGAAACGTGTTGCAAAGTTCTATCACATCCTTGTTTTTGAATTGTTTACCATTGTCTGTCACAATTGACAAAGGAAGACCGTACCAACAAATGATGTAGTTGAGGATAAACAATGAGATTTATTTTCCTATTGTCATGATCAAGGGTATATCTTCAACCCATTTGGTAAAGTATTCAGTTGCTGTAATGATAAACTTGTGACCATTAGACAACAATGGATAACTCTTACCAATGAGATCAAAAGCACACTACTAAAAAGGCCAGTGTGTGATAAAGGGTAACAATTCTCGTACTGGTGCATGTATAAGATTGCCATATATCTGACACTTTTTTCAAGATTTTGAAAACTTAATAGCATCTTTCTCCATTGTAGGCCAATAGTATCCAATATGCAATAGTTTCTTAGCTAGAGTAAGAACATTTGAATGCAATCCATAAATACCTCAGTGGGCTTCATGTAAAGTGTCATTTGATTCTTCGAGATATAAACGTCTTAGTAAGGTACCATCAAAATGTCTTTGATACAAATTATCTACGGTGATCACATATTTGGAAGCTTGACAAATAATATTGTGTTTTTGGTTCTTGGATATACCCTCAGGTATGTTATCAGTTTCAAGATAAGTACGGATAGGTCCATAATGAAGGGATTCACAACCTACAATTTGGAAAACTAGCTTGGAGTTAGGACAGTTATAGGAAGGATAGTGTAAATCATCGACTAGGAATTCATACCACACTTGACTATTGGATAATTCTATAAGAGACGTGGGATTAACCATTGTACCAATCGCTTGATTGTTTAATCCAAGAATCTATTCAAATTTTATGCCGATAAAATACCACTTCAAGTCATCCACCATTTTTTTGTATGGCACAAGCATATCATCCTTAGTCTGATATTCATTAGTGATTTGATTTATGAAAATCTAGGAATCACCATAGACATATAGCATTGTTATCTTCCACCCTAATGCCATCTTTAGTCCATTTACCAATGGTTCATAATCCACGATATTGTTTAAATATACGGGAATAAAATCTTGTAGGTATTAGGTATAGTGTATCCTTGAGGAGATATGAACATGATACCTACTATAGATACATGTTTTGTGAATGATCCATCAAAATACATCTTCCTGGAGCACTTTGTAATCATTAGGATTGATTCATCTGGGAAATCTATAGTTAAAGGAACATCCCCTGATAGTGGTGCATCTGGTAATTGATCTACAATGACTTGTCCTTTAATATCTTTCCTTTCATCATATTTGATATCAAACTCACTTAGTATCATCACCCACTTGGCCAATCTACTAGTTAAGATTGCTTTGTTCAGGAGATATTTCAGTGGGTCAATCTTGGCCACCAACTTGATTGAATGTGTCATCATATAATGCCAAAATTTTTGAGATGCAAACACTACTGCTAGAACTTCTTTTTCAATTGGTGTGTATTTAATCTCATAGTGCACCAATATTTTTATGATGTGATAAATTCAACATTCTTTTCCAGTTTCATCTTGTTGTGCCAATATTGACTCTCAGTGAGGTATTAGTTACTGAAACATACCACAAAAATGGATTTCCTACGATTGGAGCCATTAGGATAGGTGGATTTACAGATACTGATTTAGTTGATTGAATGATGTTTCACATGCTTGATACCACGTGTGTGATCCCTTTGTGCATAATCTTAGTAAATGGTTGAGCTTTATCAACCAATTAAGCAATGAATCTCTGGATTGATTGTAGGTTGCCTTGTAGTGATCGCACTTGACTGATATTTTTAGGTGGAGGAATTTCAATGATGGATTTTACCTTTTCTAGATCAATTTCAATTCCTTTAGTCAAAACAATATACCCTAGCAGTTTTCTTGAGGTAACTCCAAATGCACACTTTTTTGGGTTTAAACGAAGTTTGAATTATTTGATTTTGTCTAAAATTTTGGCTAAATCTTGTAGATGATCTTTGCAATGATGATATTTCCCTAAAGTGTCATTCACATAATCTTCCATGTTCTTGTATATCATATCATGGAAAATTTTTGTCATTGCTCGTTGATATGTTGCTCCTGCATTCTTGAGTCCAAAGGGCATAACATTCCAACTTAAATTTCCCCATGGACAAGTAAAAGTTGTTTTAACTTGGTCTTATGGAGAAATTTTTATCTAATTGTATCCAGAGAATCCATCCATTAGTGACAACATCTCATATCCTTCTGTGAGATCTACAATGACATCTATGCTTGGTAAAGGAAATTCATCTTTCGGACTTGCTTTATTAACATATCAAAAATTAGTGCACACCTTGATGGATTTGTCATGTTTTGATAATGGAACAATGTTATATATCCATTTTTCATATGCAATAGCTCTTATAAATCCCACTTTTAATAGTTTTTCTAGTTCTTCTTTCACCAAGAGAGCAATGTGTGGATGCATTTTCCTTAGTTTTTTCTTGAAAGGTTTTATTCTAGGATCCATAGATAAATGATGCATAATTAAATCAGGATCAAGCCCCGACATGTCTGACTATTACCACGTGAAATTAATCTTCTTTTCTTTTAAAAAAACTATTTTAAATCCCCCTTCTCCTCATTAGATAAATATTGAACAATGTGTATGATTTGTGGTTTTTCCTCTGTACCAAGATTGATTGGTTCAGTAGGTTATATAAGCACTGCAAACTCTTCCTGAGAGTGATAAGTTAGAATATCAAATTTCCCATCTTCTAGTGCCTCAGTGAGGTTTTCACTATCAGATATGTCCTTTATTTTTCCTTTTTTGATGATCTAATACTGCCACAGAATGGTTTTCACCCTCAAATCTTTCATTATTTTTTTTCTCTATTTTTGTGAATGGAAAACTTGATATCCTCCCTAGCATTAGAATTCCTAGTGGAATATGTTACGGGCTCTATCACATTGAGATAACAAGCTATAGCATGGTCATTAGGAAACACGGGTATATCCATGGGTTCAGACAAGGTCTAGTCAATTATTTTTAGGATAAACGAGTTGAAGAGTAGCAGTTGGGTTGGTTTCACTAATTTCAAGATTTAGGATCGAGTTGTGATCATTGCATTCAAATTTATCAATGAGGTCTATAATAATACCCTCCAAAAGATTTTTTAGATCAAGAAACTACTCACTATTCTCACTCAAGTCATCGTCAATATTATGGGAACCAAATTCGAATGGTCGATAATCGAGCTTTGTCCCTCTTCACGTATTGTTCTATTAAGATATGAACTTTCTAGGATGCATTGAAACTCTTCAAGTTCTATCAATATTCCTATTTTGGCATTAATAATGTTGGGCATCATGATATCTTGTGATTCTGTAGCCATGTTAGGATGATTAGCAGCATTGGAACTTTCTCCTCTCTCAAGCTGAGGTGCATATTGATGAATCACATCTATCTCTATATCCATAGTGGTTTCAGAGAATGCATCCTAGTCATACTCGTAAGGATCTATTTCCATGGAATGACCTAGGTCTAGAACATGAGTAGGTGTTACGCTTTCTCCCCAGTTGGGATGACAGTTTTCTTGTGCATTAGCTTCCTCATCAGAATGATTTTCTTGAATATTTTTTTGAATATCTTCAAGGCTTAGATTCTCTAGTAATGGCATGTTTGTATAATCATCCTCTTTTGTTTCTTGAGTTCCCAAAAATAAATGAACGTAGAATTCAACTTGATAATGAGGATTTTCATCATGAATATGCAATAACCATTCATATGATTGAGGTGTGAGTTCAACTTCGTCTTCAAATTCTTCTCGTTCTTCATAAAAGATTGGTCCATCTTGGATGAGGGGTATCTGTGATTCTTTGGAATACCCTATGTCTATTTTGTCCTTAGGATCTCTGAATTGTGTCAAGATTGGTTCAACAAGACCCTCCTTATTGTTTCCTAGTGGTCCTTGTCCTTGATATCCCATTCTTTGCATGATATGTAGACCACGCCCATACTGTTGAGTTGCGATTTAGACGTGTTTGACATCTTGATGAGATTATTATTTGTCTTTGTATAGCCAAATTAACACCTTAGCATCCTCTTTTTCTTCTGCCACTAATTTTCCTTTCACAAAAGTTCCATTGTACATTGTTTGTGTTGTAGGCTTTGCTGACATTGTAGATGATGAAGGTCTCCCTTGTGATCTTAGTCACAAAGGTAATTCTATTACATAAATTAATTGATCAATCTTGTATTCCCCATCCCATTATCATGTAGTTTTAATTTATTTTAAAAGTCTCGCAGTAGTCTTGAGTTTGAAATTTCTATGGATTGTTCTCTGGTAGCTTCTCTATTATGTGGAACCATCCTTTCATTTGATTAGAGAACATTGTTACAAGACTGGAAATAACTTGTGTTAGCTGAAATAGTGATCTCTTCTCCATTATATGGGAATTTTAAGCATTGATGATAGGTCTTCCCAATAGAATGTTGTAAGATAGATTAAGATCAAACACTTGGAACACCACATTTCTTTCCATAGGTCCACTCTGATTGGAAACATGACTAGCCCTTTCGATGATCTTTCTTCATCATCATATGATTTTATGGGTATCCTCTTCTTAGGATCAATAGCTTCATCTAAGAATCCCAATTCCTTGATCAAACCTATAGTGCAAATGTTGAGACCTCCTCCATCTATCAAGACTCATTTTACTCAATGTCTGTGAATTAGCACTTCATTATGCAGTAGGAGGTTATGAGGGTGACTCAAAGAATTGTCATCTTCTTCTAAAAAGGATAAATAGTGAGGTGTAGTCAAGTGTCCAACCATGGTTTGGAATTTATCTATGTCGATATTGTTAGGAACATTTGTTTCAACCAAGGTTTTTTCCAAAATCTCTTTATGTGATGGAGAAAGTTTGATTAATTCAAGAATTGAGATTTGTGCAGGAGTTCTTTGCAATTTATCAACCAAACTATAGTTAGATGAGAGAGATGATGAATTTTGTTTGGTTTTGGTAGGTTTTGATGATTTAGGTAGTTTTGAAGAATCTCCTTTTAGAACCACTTTGGCTTGTCCTCTTGTTAATGCATTAGTAGATTCGGCCTTTTGCTTTTCCTTGATGATGATCACATTGATTCTCTGATCTAAATCCTCTAACATGTTGATGGTATTATCATGAGAATACACATAATTCACCTAATTTCCTTTTGCATTGGATGATTCTCCCTTCTCATAGTTAGGCAAGGGTGACTTAAAAGCTGTGTGATCTTCATTTTTTTGTGACCATCCACTATAATAACTTCACTTTCAATTAAGTCTTGTAACAATAATGTGCATCATTCAACCATTTAGGATTAACTGGTGATTCATAAGGTCGTAATTCTAGTAGTGTGAAAACCTTGTGAGAAATAAGTTTTTGCAATGTTGATTCCAAAGATTCTCTAAGAGGTGTGAATATTTGTTTAGGAGTATACGCAAAAGGTGGTTTTTGTTGATTGTTGTCTTTATTGATTTGTACATTAGATGCAACAGTAGGATTCTTAGGAGGAGTATTAGTAGATAGATTATATGCCAGTTGCTTTGGTTTTACATTGTGAGCATGTACTACTCCATCATTGACAACATTCTGATTCTTGTTCCATTACTTTGATTTGTCTTGGTTGCCATTGTTATTTGTATTAAAAAACCTTTAGTTTCTTTATAGATTTTGAGTTCTCCTTTCCTTACCAAGGTATCTTTGATTTTAATTCCCATCTCAGCATTTTCTCAAATGTTGGAATGCATTGTAGTTGGATGTGATGATTCATTTTTGTAACCAAGCTATTCAAGAAAATGTCCATCTTTTATGTTTCTGGAATCAATAATGGATATCATGCAAACATTCATCTCCATATTTGTAGGAAAGATATGAAAGGTTCACCAATTCATTGTTTTTTGTTGCACAAGTAAATCATCATTATAGGATGTTGAGTGTTGTATGAGTAATGTTGCATGAAAATTTCCAAAAGTTCTTCAAAACATTTTATTCCATGAGGTAATTTAGAGAACCACTCTACTACTTGTCCACTCAAACTGTGAGGAAATAATCTCATGACATAGGTTTGTTCATGAATGAAATCCATGCTTAGGGTATAGAACTCTCATATATGATCTTGAGTTTTTGTGACTCTTGTATATTTTTCGTATTTAGGTATATCAACATTGGGTGGAAATGGTGGCATGTGTATGTTAGAATGAATTTAGAATAACTGAGAGGGAAGGGGTGAATCATTTATCCTTAGGTCTAGATGTAGCAAATAAAAACTTTCTATATTTCAGATCTACTCGGCAGCAGTAGCATAATTCAACAACTTTAATCAAGCAGTTTACTGTCAATTGAAATTAGCTTGTAGTAACATAACAGTAAAGCAAACCATAAGCATTCACATAAGTTGACACAAGTATTTAATGTGGAAACCCAATATGGGAAAAACCACCAGTAACATGCTACCAAGTTTTCACTCTTCTGAAGTGATGCTCTGTGAGGAGCCAACCCTGTAAAAGGTTACAATAACACACTGCTAGGTGTGACTTGGTTAAAGGATTTAATCACCCTGTCAGGAGTGGCCTTGTTAGAGGACTTAGAACATTCCAATCTGAATGTCACCTTGTTAGAGGATTTATACAAATGACTGTTAGGTCAACCTTGTTAAAGGATTTAACTGATACAATGGTAAGAAAGTAATCAGCAGTTGTGATCTAGTACATACAACTTACTTTGAAAATTCAGATCCAATTACAGCTCTGATGTTAACATATTGGATAGCCTACATTGTCATTTTAACCTTTTGATCTACTTGGAAATCTGTCAAGCAATCACACATGCAACTCTCTGCTTCTATATTTTGCCTTCTTTGCTAGATCATGCCAAATAGTAAATCAACTATGCAATCCTTTTTGCATACACATCCATCCAACCACACTTCATGAATAACCCCTTGAGATTATCATATACCTCTCTGTCTAGGTCAGATAAATCTTTTGCGGCTTAAACAAGATCGTAGATCTTAGGTTAGGTCAGATCCAATGGATCATTTCATCTTTGCATTACATTTACTTCTCCAAAGTAGTCTCTAATTAAATCTTGAAACCATGCATTAATTATGGTTACCC
>MU223601.1:504199-527637 GCA_018584345.1 Thuja plicata | reverse complement strand
GTCTTCTTGTTAAATCTTCTTCATCAACAATAGATATGGTACTCAAATAGATAACAATAGTCTCACCAGTTAAGGTTTGACAGCAATGACAAAATAACAATTGCTTGCATTGTCACTTTCCAACAGTGTATACTTAGATCAAAAGGCATAGGACAAAATTCACTCATAGATTATTTCCTTGGTATGGTGTCCTTTTCTTTCTTCATATCATGAAGTTCAGTTTTCAATGCTTCTACCTGTTTAACAAGGATAGTCATGAGATTTTCCTCTTCTTGTGTCTTAAGTTGTTCCATATCAAAATCTTGAGGTATTTGATTCCTATTGAAGCTATATGCATGAAGTATTTTTCGGTATTAGCCATTTGGATTTTATCCATGATCTTAATTTGAAACCTTGTGTCTTGTTGGAATTTTTGAATGTACTCATCGGTTATCTCTTCATCATTGTTGGTATGATTATCCCATTCATTCTCAATTCCCGCCATGTTGTTGCTGTTTTTTTTATTGATAGTGTTGTTGTTGTTAATGGTGTTGTTATTGGTAGTGTTGTTTTTGATGATGTTGTTGTTGTTAGTCTCAGTTTCTGAATCACTAGCTCGAGGAGCTGAAAAAGGATATTTTTATTGTACTTGTTGTGCTTCAGGTACAATGTGTATCTAATGATAGTGTGTAGTGTCTATTTGTTCAAAATAACCACTTCTTGTCCACACCATGTAAGATTAGATGATTTTTGATTTGCAAAGATGAGAAACCTATCACCTATAGTTTCAATGTTTGATATACTATCTTCATAATTGGTCAAAATTTGGTGAAGGTTTGTTGATGTAGTTTTGATAATGTTTGAGATCTTTATGAAGGTTAGATTGACCTTGAAAGTGATCTCTAAACACAAAGAAGTTTGTTATGACCAATTGAAAGTAGCGTTAAGTGATTGAAACAAAAAGTAAATAGTTTGATATCCTATAGGAACCAAGGTTTGATATTGAGCACTAATGATGTTTGGAATAGAAATAGATGTTTAGGAAATTCACTATTGAAGTGATCTTGATATGAATAGCACAAAAATGACCTTTATTTTGACCAACAAGAATACAAGGACCAAAGACAATGTTTTAGGACCCACATTTTTTAGCAAAGTGTGATTTTGTGAGAACTTTTATGCAATGGATTAGTCACCATTTGTAAGGACTCACACATTTTTTGAAATGCTTGTAAAGGTGTTTTGAAATATGCAATTAGTGACACACACACACACACACACAAAGAAAAGTGATTTTGTCATGTCTTGATAGGGATTGTTTGTTTTTTAGAATTTTGTGATTATGAGGGTACAAACACACACTCTCCCTACAGAATTGGCATAGCATGAAAATATTTGCTCGTAGACTCGGGTACACACCCAAATGCTTATCTAAATATGACCATCACCAAGCATGTAATGGATCTAGTCATGATGTTGTATTATCTAACTCCAAATGCAAATGGGGTCACAAAATGAAGAGCATATTGGGGAAATTACTATTTTCCTTGCACATGGATTATCACATTTTGGGGGTGATCCAGGTAGCTTCTAACCCTAGAGTATTTCGTAAGGTTCTCCATTTGATTGTATCCTCTATGTCCGTGCAAGTGTGATTCAGGCGTATAGCCCCATAGAGAATCTTGACAAAATTGGTCCCGTAAACATGATTAAGACCCTTAGGTTGCACTTATGTTAGACGTGAGCCAAGTATAAGCTCAAATTCTAATCGACTCCTGAGGCTTTGGCCCCAAAGAGTAAATTTTATTAACGTGAGTTGGAGTGGTGAGGCTCACACATCATTCTCACATGGGTCGTTATGGGAGATTTTTTCCTCATCAACAAGCCCAACTAAAGGATTAAAACAATAAAAGAGGATTGGCGATGAGAGAGGTCTAGATTTCTGATTTTCCCAAAGGGAAAAGAGAATACTCGCCTACTCAATGAAATTTTCTCCTATCAAGAACTCCAAATAATTGTTCATTCCTTCAAATCAAAAACCAATTTTCAATTTCACGTTTGAGTTTCTGATTTTCCCAAAGGGAAAAGAGCATAATCCTCTAATCAAATTAGAGATAAACCTTAAAATTTGATGTTAAAGTGCCTATAAAGAAATTTAATCAAACACTTTTCATTAAAAATAAATAATTCATTCCTTCCAATTTCTCCACAAAATCTAATTTGAGATTCGAGTTTCTGATTTTCCCAAAGTGAAAAGAGCATAATCATCTATCTGAATTACTAGATACAAGAAATTGTATTAAGTTTTGAAGAAATTGTTTGATCTTTTTGTATGGAAAATTACAAACACTTAATTAGTATTTTTTCTCCATAGAAACTTTGAAAAATGTCCCGCAAAGCATGTTAGGTTGTTCTAAAAATGATTAAATTGACAAACACAACCAAGTTAGATGATTAGTAAGAAAATTTGCCAAAGAAAATACTCTGTATTTTTTCTCTCTGGTTTTCAGACGATAAAACAATTGTTGATGGGACTTTGCAACCGGTCTCATCAATAGAGGAAGAGTTGTCACCGGGTACTGGGGTACCGGCCAACTTTGCCTATAATGGTTGTCTAAGGAATAAATTCTATGGGCCTTCAAGCACCTGAGTGTCGGGTCTCGATGGTGCAGGTAGCTAAGTTGGGAAAGTGACTGTTTTTGTTTGAGGGGATAGTTAGTTTTGACTCGTCATCTCTGGGGATTTTGTTAGTAGGTCGGTGTTTCCCGCAAGCACACATTAGTTTACCAAATAAATAGAAAAAGATAGATAAATTTTAGGAGTTTTTTACTTCTACTTATAGTCATACCACATATTTCTAACATCAACAATGCTCTAATGTACTACACTAAATACTGAATATATACAGAACAAACAGTTCATATGTATCCAATAGCAAGGGGAAATAAGATCATCTAATCTAATAAAGCACCAGAGAAAAGGACATTAGAAACATACAACACTAAAGAGTATTGCTAACTCAGAGATCAGAAAGCCAACAACATCATTACAAGAAACTCTTCCTTCTTCATTAACAAAGTGTTTTAGCAGCACTGGTGTGTACATCAATGGCTCCAGGGGAACATCTAACAACTAAGAACTATTGAGCATTGAGATCTGCAACTACAAGAAATGAAATGTTGAATGCTAATAGTATTGGACTACAAAATCATCAATTTTGTTGACCCTTGAAATGAGGTTGGACTTGTTATTTATACACATACTTTCCCTAAGGTTTAACCTAATCTAACTATACACTCAACATTAAAATATAATATCCGGTGGCCGGTACTACCTGCACCACTTACAATCACCTCGAGATGAGCAAAGGTTTGATATGATAGAGGAAGAAGACAAGAAGAAAGGATGGAAGAATCGGCCTCAAGAAGAGTGTCAGGGAAAGAATATAAGAAATACAATCTTCCCTGAGTTCGAGGCTACATGCCTCATTAATGCGAAATGTGGCTCACTGGACTTCCTATTACCTAGAGTCTGGAGAAACTAGTCATTATTGACATGACAGGCAATGAGCCGTACTTGGCTGACATGGGTTGTCATGTGGGCATGTGACAGATGACATAAAGACTCTTAATGGTGACAAATGGGCTGACATGAGGGAAATGAATGCTAGATGGGATGTCTTTTGAATGATTACTCATGGGGAATTAATCCTGCCATTAAGATGAAATGACAGAGGAGAGAGAAAAAATGCCATGGCTCGAACAAGCGAGGTGCCGAGTCTGAGCCAAGTGAACACCATGAAAATGAGCTCCAAATTTAGTTTTCAACACATAGAGCATGATGAGCTCACCACGGGAAGGCTCACCAAGACAATATGCAGACCCAAAATGTACTGGGGAAAGCCAAAAATGACACAATTTACAAGAACCACACTACCATTTACAACAAGACTATGACACTCTACAGAAAGAAATCAAGAATTTATAGGAGGAAGACTACTTATTTACAACAAGTCCAAAACCTATACATAAGGATTCGCAAGAACTCACAATATCTACACTAGAATACATTATTTATAGAGTAAAAAGAGCATGAGGAAGGAGGAAAACCTTCCTATGGAGCCATCCCACTAACGGGAGGCAAAAATAGACCAAAAAGTAAAGCAAGAATGAAAGCAAGGACAAAGCAGAAACAAAACAAACCCAAACACAAACAAAACCAAAACCAGAAGGAGGAGAGCTGAAGGGCCTACCTTAACACATGAACAAATGTGAGAAGAGGAGCATAGGAGGCACTCTACAACTAGTTAACCTTGAACTGACCATGAACGCACCACTGTTAATCATTGTTTAAGCATTGTTAATCACCGAGAGCAATTAACACTTAATCGTCATTTGATCACCTTAATTTCTCTGGGTAATTTGTTCACATTAAATGTGAAAGTGACAGGTAGATCTTATACCCTTAGGGTAAAAACATGTTTCTTTCTTCTGCAAACCCCTGGAAAGGCAAACCTCTAGCCCCTGGGCCTGGGGATTCCATGCAGTCGCATCCTCTAACAAAAGAGGAAGTGATAACAGAGAATCGCAGAGTCTAGAATCTGGCTTGAAAAAGGAAGACAAACACTCTGAGGCTGGGCCTAGAGAAAAGAGAACCAAAAAGAAAAGAAAATGACCCTTGTAGAAGCAAAGGCCAGAGAAAAACAAGAGGAAAAGAGTCAAGGCCAAAAGCAAAAAAGGGGGACCAAACATTTTTCCTATAAAATGTAGGGATGGGTATGCAGGGCATAACAAATGGTGACTCACTGGGATGAATGCCTTAGTGCATTCAAGAATTTTAGAATCTCTGGTTAGCAAAACTAGAATTTATCTTTACCTGGAGCATTCAATTTTCAAAGCGCGAGGTGTCTAAGAAAATCTGACTCATCATAGATTTAATCCTTCGGTCTTTTGTCAGCTCTGATGTGTGTTCTTTGAAAGAAAATCAAGCTGATGATTTCTGGGAGAAGCAGAGAGGAGGAACTGAATACATTAAACCAAAGTTATCACATCTTGTATGTTTCCCCCGCATACCAAAATTCTCTATTCATCAGTTGCTTTCTTTTCTTTTCTTTTTCTTTTGAAGATGGGAAGGCGGTACTTCTTACACCGTGAACCTCAAGCTTAGATAATTTTTATGGCAGTAATTCTCTCATCTTGCCATCTAATTTAACTGGCCGAATAGGAGAAAATGTTCCAGACTCAGGATATTCTTATGATTTTTAGACTTAGCCAACAACTAGTGCAACCGATCTTCCCTCAAGGACCACACGATTACTTTCTTCTTAGATTTTCTATTAAATGATGTCCAAACTTTCAAGATATGAATCCGATGAAGATCACTCATAACCTGTTACCATACACACAAAACAACTCTAGAGTGTGGACAAATTGCACTGTGCTAACAATAGATTCCAAACTGCCTGAAATGCATAAGGTACCATTCCAAGGAATAGCTGTCATGCAAAGCATACATGTCTACAAGAAGAGGAAAACACGCTGGGAACTCAGAAAACAAGAACAAAACAAAAGAAAACCTGAAAAAAAAAGAAAACAAGAAAAAGGAAGGTGGTCTCAAATGATGGCCGACAAACTATTTACAAGGCCAAGGCACTCTCAAGGAGCACTAAGAAAGGTATTTACATGCAGGAACTTTACACATAGTATAACTTCGGGCAAAATTACCACCTACCTCATTAAAAATAGTGCTTGAGAAACTATCCATTAACAGGCAATGGGATGGCTTCTCCGGTCATAGTACTAAGGTGATAAGTATTTGCCCTATAGATCTCAGAAATCAGATACGATCTAAGCTAGAGCCTTTGAAACTTGGTGTGCTTTCCTTTATTCTCCCGGGCCTTATCCCACAAAAGGACTAGGTCATAAAACTGAAAGGCCTTATATTGGGATCTTTGATCAAACCATCATTTAACTACAACTTGGTGATGCACAAAGTGTTCTAGTGCCACGTCCTTTTGTTCCTCCATTATCACCAAGTTCAGGAGCCGAACCTCAACAATGTTATCCCAGTTGTTGAATTCTTGCATAAACTGTAAGACTGGGATTTGTAAGTTGATAGGGAATACTGGATTCTGGCCATAAACCAAATGAAATGGGGAAGTCCCTAGGGCTTCCTTTATTCTAATACAATCTTCCCAGAGGGAAAACCTAAGCTTTTGGTGCCAGTCCCAGGGGTTTTGTTCTAACAGATGTTTGATCACCTCCAACAGATTTTATTAGTGGATTCAACCACACCATTACCCTAGGGTTAGTAGTTGTTGGAGAACTTTAAGGTGATCTTTCTCTCGTAGGTCCATTCAAGCACCTACGCTAAGGAGAATTCCAGACCATTGTCACACACTATAGTGAATGACATTCTGAAATGGGTGACTATGTTTACTTCCAGAAATTTGATGACTACATCTACCGTGTTGTTTTTGCAAGGAATCGCTTCATACCAAGTGCAGTAATCGGTAGTAGTCAAAATGTACCAGTGGCTAGAAGACAAGTTGGGGTTGATTTCCCCAATAAAATCAAATTCCCATCGGGTGAAGGGTCTAACTTCAAAGATTGGCTACAAAAGCATGGCCGGGTTTCGCTCATGATGTGTCACCGTTTGGAAAGTATGACACTTCATGACGTGAGTGTAGACATCCTTAAAGATGAAGGGAAAATAGTATTTGATCTAGAGAATATGGTGGGAAGTGGCATCAGTTAAGCCATGCCTGGTCCCAAACTATCCGTGAAATTCTTCAATTATTTTAGCAGCTTGGTCCCTATCTATGCACTAGAGGTATATCCCTTCAAAGTTCCTATGAAAAAGTGTTATATTTTTTATCATAAAATGTGTTCTTTTCAACCACAAGGCATGAAGTTTTTTTGGGGGAAGCCCCTCTGGCCATCTTTTTTTGAGCAGTAGGTGCACCAGATCAGTATACCATGGGTCTTGGGTGACGGAATCCACTGTGTAAGTTTGGCATTCAATGTTTGGAGTTCCTTTTTCTATTTCTCTACATAGTCCCTGGCCTAAAAATATCTTCATGGGTTGCATTTCTAGATCATATTCCTAGAGGATGGCCATCAATTTCCCTTGGCATTCACCCAATTCACTCTATAGTAGTAGAGATTTCACAGCCTAGTTCAGAATGATAGCATGCACTTTGCTCCGGAGAATATAGTACCACAAACGATGAATATCAGACTTTGGTGTTCTTGGAGGGGGAGCTGATAAAAGCAATGGGTCATTCTTCCCCTTCAACTTTTTGGGTTTGGAATGCTGCTATGGAATGTGGTGAATTGAAGGAGTATATGTGGAATGGGAGGGAATAGTCCAGACTTGCCAGGACTGGGGCCTCCACTATGGTTTGCTTGATCTGAGAAAACGCTCACTTTAATTTGGGGCTCCACTCAATATTTGTGTCTTTCTTCATCATATCATTCAGTGGTTTTACTATCTCAGAAAATCTATTAATGAACTACCAGATGAAGTTTGTTTTTCCAAAGAAAGACCTCATTTCTTTCTTGCTGTCGGGCATCTGTAGATTCAGCAGTGCTTCAACTCTCTCAGGGTCAATGGATATACCCTTCTCAGAAATGATATGCCCGAGAAAATTCCCTTTAGTGACCCTGAATATATATTTCTTAAGGTTGAGGTAAATTCCATACCGGCGACATCTCTTTCAAATTTGGGTGAGGTGGGCGAGGTGATCACACCTGTCATGGGAAAAGACGGTCAAATCATCCATGTAGATGATTATGCATCTGTTTACTAGGCCTTCAAATGCAATGTCCATAGCCTTTTAAAATGTTTCCCCTGCGTTGATAAGGCCAAAGGGAATTCTTCGGTATGAAAATGTTCCCCACTTAGTGGTGAACATCATTTTGTCTCTATCTTCGTACTTAACCATGACCTGGTTATACCCGGAGTACCCATCCAGGAAGGACATCATTTAGGATCCATTGACAATTTGTAATACCTCATCCAATGAGGGGAGGGGGTGATTATCCTTCTTAGATGCCTTGTTCAAGTTGAAAAAATCTACGCAAAGGTGGATTTATCTGCTCTTCTTTTGTACAAGGACAAGGTTGGTGACCCAAGTTGTGTGCTAGATCAGAAAGATAATCTGGGCTGATAGCAATTTTTGAACCTCCTGACGAATTAGAGGTTCGATCAATGGGTTTACCGACATCTGCTTTTACCTAAAATACTTAGCATATGGTTTTAGTGGGATGGTATGGGTCATGATGGATGTGTCATAGGTCTTCAGATCCTTATACCCCCATGCAATTACATCAATGTATTCTCAGAAAACCATGAGAATCTTTGAATGTGTACAAATTTCTCTTCATGGGCCTGGTCGATGTTGATCTTTTTGAATTTTCCTCCCTCAGAGGAGGATGATATCTTCTCTCAAGCCCGGGGGTCCAAATAAAAGATTTTTTCAAGACCTACCATCCCCTTTGGGATGGTGTTAGTTGGTAGGTCTATGATCCTATCATGTTCTTCACCTTGCCCATTATCATCATGATCTCTTTCTTCCACTATCTGATCCTCAAAGACACCAACATTGGCCACGAAGGCTAGAATATGTTGATCATCCTCAAAAACCTAAAAGTGAGTGATATTTTATGGGATGGATGGGGTGGGGACCATCTCAATAGAAAACTTCTGGAACTAGGAGCTAATCATTGGCTCAAGGGTGCTGGAAGATACGGCAAGAGAATCCAGAACATAATTTATTTTCCGGGGAATAAGATCAATGCCAAAAGAATTGAAATCTTCAATGATTTTCCATGCCTGGTTGCGGTATGTGGCCATCCTTTTATCATGACAAGTATATTGGCTCCGGACCTATTTAACAATCAACTCTGAATCACCCATCACCCAGAGGTGGGTGATTCCCTTTCTTAGTGCAAACAAAAGTCCAAGTTCCAAGGCCTCGTACTCTATGATGTTATTCATGCAGTTAAACTATAGCCTATAAGATGCAAGGAAGGATTTATCCCATGGGTTGATCAGTTCCACTCTGGCTCCATGGTCTTTTTTAGACTGGGATCCATCAAACTTCAGGGTCCACAAGTCATTGTTCATTTTTTGGGGCTGGGAAGGTGAAGTGGTATTTTGATTAATTTTGGGAGGGTTGGGAGGTGATTCCTCTGGCTCTGATGGCGCATGGGTGAGGTTTTCCTCTAGAGAAGTCTTTGGTTGGGATTCTTGGACAAGCGACACCTTGGGCATACTGCTGGAATGATTACTATGTCCAAGCGAATCTGCTTTATGTTCTTTCTCCCAGAGGGTGTTGATATGGCAGGTAGCAGTGGAAATGAAAGGCTCACACTCTAGTTCAGAATGTTTCTGGTAGTGTACCCAACACCAAATGCTAGACAAGAGTGTGGCAGGAGTTGCTATGTTACCTTGTGAGTTAACCTCACCTCTCAGTTTTTTGTCCAGATCCTAAATTATCTAAGAAACTATGGGATCCTCCACGGGGATGAAATCAGATGTTAGGATCTCTAGGGGTTGGTACACCTTGGGGGAAATCTCAGAGAAAAGGACCTCATTTACCCTCCCAACTTTAGTGAGGGCCTACTTCATCTTGGGTTCACTTTTTGCCCAGATTTGGTTTGACTGCCCCTCCTAGGGGAGCCACAAGTGGGAGAAGTCCATGGAGAAATACCTGTTAAGGGCCTTATACCAATTCTGACTTAACAACATCCCATAAGTTTTGGGGATGTCCACCACTTGGATATCTATTATGCTCGATATCTGGGTGTCTTGGATGAGCTAAATCTAGATGTTCTTCAGCTCACCTACCATTTTTACAGTAGTTTTTTCCAGTTGGACTACTGCGCCTTTGGATGGAGTGGTAAAGAGCCCGAGCTTCTTGCATATATATAAATGCATGACATTTCTTGAAGTGCCAGAGTCTACCAAGAAGTTGTGTAGGTTATTCTCTTGTATGTTCAAACCTAGTAGGAAGGGAGGATCCTTTGTGTTTCCCCGTAAGATAGTTGTGTTGGCATCGTCAAATGTGATAGTCTTTGGTGGGCAACTGATGGCTTTCAGGTTTTCCAAGATCTTTAGAAGAGAGTTCCTCTACTTGGGACAGTTCAGTAAAACCTCCATCAAGGTCATGGAGGTGGTGGTTCTCTCTAACACCTTGGTGATGTCAAACCTCCCCCGGATAAAGTTGGCTTCCCTTGGCCGGATCCTTGGCTTGGTTAGAACTAGTCCCTTTTGGTGGGGAGTGATCAATTGTATTATCCTAGGGAGGGGTGTCTTTGGGAGGTGTCAGTGTGTAAGCTGGCCCCTTGCCAGCCTAGCTCTGAGTGTTGTAAGAATTTCATGGGTTGATGAAGGCATTAGCCTTAAAGTCCAGGATAGATTCATCAAAGAACCCCTGCAATTCGGGTTCTTCTTTGTCCTCTTTGTTTTTCCTGAAGAAGATAGTCTCATAGGTGAAGGCACTATGAGTAGGCTCTTGTGTGGATGTTTCTAGGGGAGTAGGGTTGACAGGTTTTTTTCTATCCGACTGGGATATCATGATGATCTTCTCCAGTGTGGCACATTTCACCCCTGAATTAGAGTTGGTGTCCTACAATCTACACCAACTGGTCAAGGGGTAGAATTTGGAAAGCTGCATAGAATGACTGGGTCCAGCACTGCCCTAAGTGGTTTTTTGGTTTGGAGGAGGACCTTTGATGTTTTCATTTTTGTTCCATTGCTATTGATTGAGCCTAGGCCCGTTGTTGTAGTTTCTTCCTCCGGGATTGGTATTTCGTTGTCTAGAGAAAACATTCTCTGGGAATTGGAGTTGTGGGGCATGGAAGGCCCCACCTTTAGCTGTCCCATGTCCATGGTCAAAGAGGACACCAATTATAAGAGGGATTCAACCTCAGTGGACAACTAGGTATTCACATCACAGTGTGACGGTTGTTGTGGTTGGTTCCCGGGGAAGCAGTAGCAGCTCCCAAAGTCAAGGATTACAATCCTCTAGCCGTGAGCGACTGGAAGAAGGGTACTCTAGAGGGTTGTGTTAGTGGTTGTTGTAATTGTTGTGGCTAGTTCCATGGAATGAATTCCAGACCCAGTATTGTCTA
This sequence comes from Thuja plicata, assembly GCA_018584345.1. NCBI lineage: Eukaryota > Viridiplantae > Streptophyta > Pinopsida > Cupressales > Cupressaceae > Thuja > Thuja plicata. The sequence continues at coordinate 516,520 of MU223601.1, read as the reverse complement.
GGTTTGTGATGGACAAATGTACCAGGATAAATGTACCAGGCCTGCTAGTCTATCACAGGTTGTGGGCCCATGGCCATTATCGGGGCACCCATTTCTAGATTGGAGTTGTATCCCCTGATGTAAGAAGTTTCATTGGGTATCATGTTAAATGGTGTGCTCTGCCTAATTCCACCGGGAGATTTACTCAAACCGTAGGAAAACTCCAAGGCTAGGTTGTAAACCTTCGCTAGAGTATCCCGGTCATTCATGGCGGTGGTTCTCCAGAGGAGAGTGGCAACAATGGGCTCCAAATCATTCAGGTATGTCTGGATGGTGACATCAATGGATGGGATGAAGGGGCCTGTGCACCGTTTCAAGGCACATTGGAACCGATGGTTGAATATTGTGAGGGGTTTGTTTGGTTCCTTCCTAATGGAGATAAACTAGATGTGGAACCATGATGGAGTTGGCCGGCAAGTTAAGGTACCATTTTAACTCATTCTATCCTAAGGACAAAGGAAACATCTGGGTCACAATGTCCTAATGTTGGATCTGGTGTCAGTTCATGGCATCTTTGTATGCCTGTAGATGTTCTTCTGCGGTTCGTGAGCGTAGATGCTCATATCTGGGGCAGATATTCTCGAGATGCAGAGGAAGATAGTTGGTAGCGCTGGGAAACTACCCCATTGGGGACCAAGTATTACCAAAGTAATTTTCCATCGGGGTTGTTATATTTTGGCTAGGTTGGTCGTTAGTCCCCACAATTATCTGAGGAGCTTGGGTATTCTCAGGTGTAGAAAATCCCTAGATAAGGTTGGCAGGTTGGTTGGTCCTTGGGGTCCTTTTCTTCCAAGAAGGAGGCTCAAGTTCAACAAAATTTCTAGGGTTTGGGTCTGATCGAAGGATTCTTTCAAAACATGTGGGCGAAAAAGACCCAATCCCACTAAAATCTCAATTCCTAAAACTACAGCTTGGGGAACCCTCAGGCAGTGTAAAGTTAAAATCTTCTAAAGGGGATGAGCTCATGCCCTCCTTCTAGTGCCAGTTTTTTTTTTATGGGACTTTGTGACTGATCTCATCAACAAAGGAAGATTTGTCACCGGATACTGGCCAACTTCACCTGTAAAGGTTGTCCGAGGAATAAATTCTTTGGGCCTTCAAGCACCTGAGTGTCGGGTCTCAACGGTGTGGGTAGCTAAGTTGGGCAAGTGACTATTTTTGTTCGGGGGGATAGCTGGTTTTGACACGTCTTCTCTGGGGATTTTGTTAGTAGGTTAAGGTTTCCTGCAAGCAAACATTAGTTTACCAAATAAACAAAAAAAGATGGATCAAGTTTAGGAGTTCATTACTTCTACTTATAGTCATACCACATATTTCTAACATCAACGATGCTCTAATGTACTACACTAAATATTGAATACATATAGAACCAATAGTTCATACATATCCAATAGCAAGGGGAAATAAGATCATCTAATATAATAAAGCACCAGAGCAAAGGATATTAGAAACATACAACACTAAAGAGTATTGCTAACTCAGAGATCAGAAAGGAAACAACATCATTGCCAAAAACTCTTCCTTCTTCATTAACAAAGTGTTCCAGCAGCACTAGTGTGTACATCAATGGCTCCAGAGGAGCATCTAACAACTAAGAACTACTAAGCATTGAGCTTTGTAGCTACAAAAAATGAAATGTTGAATGCTAATAGCATTGGACTACAAAATCATCAATTTTTTCAACCCTTGAAATGAGGTCAGACTTGTTATTTATACACACACTTGCCCTAAGGTTTAACCTAATATAACTATACACTCAACATTAAAATACAATATCCGGTGGCCTATACTACCTACACCACTTAAAATCACCTTGAGAAGAGAAGAGGTATGACATGACAGAGGAAGAAGACAAGAAGAAAGGATGGAAGAATCAACCTCGAGAAGAGTGTCAGGGAAAGAATAGAAGAAATTTGATCTTCTTAGAGTTCAAGGCTACATGCCTCATTAATGTGAAATATGGCTCACTATCTTCGATGCACCAAGTAGTTAATCCTGGAGCGGCACCTTGGGAAGATCACCTATTAGGGCCATCCCTCAAATTGACATGCCTTACTGGGGTCACCAACTTTCTGACCACCTTATTGACTGCTGTATAATGATTAGTCGACTCTGGGGAACCTAGACAAGGGTCATTGAAAGAATACAAAACCGTTGGATCTAGAATTCTAGAATCTAGGAGCTTATGCTCAAAGAATAATGAATGCTCAAAATGCACCTTGCTGGTGAAAATCCCCAGAATCTAGATAACTTTATTGTCCCTTTTTCTTATTGAAAGCCTCCAAAATTTGGCTAATTCCATCTCCATCTATGTCCTTGATGTCATTCCACCAGTCGTGGATAATTCCAAACTTCTCTTCAATATCTCTGGCCCCATCCTGGAATTCATCAACTAGCTTGACAGATTCATGAGCTTGGAGCATTATCTTAGATATTCTTGATAATTTCCCTCTGTTGAAGTCTCTGACAGACTGATACCGAGACTCCATCAGCTCATCATATTTACTGAGGACATAATCCTCTAGGGCACATGTTTCGGTGGTGAAGGGATCAACTTGTGACACCCTTCCAATGAATGCTTTGTACAACTCCAAAGGATACCAAATCGTCATGACTTTCTCTTTTAGGGCCGTGACCAGTTGCTTGCTTACCTCAATCTTGAGACCAAGTCTAGAGTACTAGGCCTGGAGGAATTCGAATTATTCCTCTCCCAAAATTCCCACCTCGGTGATGGCCTCTTCCCTGGAGTTTATTATTTCTTCTAATCTGGTTCTCCACTCTTCATACTTCTATAAGTTCCCTTCCCATAGGAAAATGATATTGTTTACTTGGTCCAAGAGATTATTGGCCAAGTAAAGGTCCGTGAGTGACATGTCTAAAAATTTCCTTACAGCCTTGATCTGCTCAGCAATCCATCCATCTACAGTCTGCACCTTTTTTTCATGGCCCTAAGAGCATCCATGTCACCCTACGAAAGTGGTGGTCAAGAGGTTGAGGCTTCCAGACAGATTTTGGCCAGTGGTTGTGTAAGTTACGCTAGAAGTCTGAGGAGATTTTCATTTTTCTCTCTTTCCTCCTTTAACTTCAGCGTATGTTTGTCATACCGAGCTTCAACTACTTGGGCTGCTTCTCTTAGCAGGGCTAGCTCACCTTGTTTGTTTCTCCTCCCCAGAGGTACTTCTATGATTGCATAATCCTTAGCTATTATGGTTTCCACATCTATATCTAGGGGAGGGGTTGTAATTATTGCAACTGTGCTTCCTCATGGACTGGTCTGGAGGGTATGTACTGTTCGGGCCTTTTTTGGCTTCTTAGCCTCTTCGTTGTGGGCCATCATCTCAGCCAAGGAGAGGGGAACACTCGCTACTACTAGGGCCTTTCTCTTTCTATATTCTACTAGCCATTGTGGTGGCTAGGGTGGGTTTGTTGCTAAGGCTTTAGTGTTGGGACCTCCTTTAGAGTGTGCGGTGCATTCCCAGTATCTATGGTTTCATCAGGCTCTTTTTCATTTTCATGTTCCTGTTCCTTCTCTCCAGAGGCTTCAATGTCTTCTGCCCTGGTGGATTCCTTATCTATGATTTCAAGGACCTCATCCCTGTCAACACCAATATCACATGTATCATCAGGGATTTCTCCATCTTTCTCACCATCCGTTAAATCAACATTTATATCCTCGGGGTTCTTCCCCTCATCCTATTGCTACTTTTCACCTTGGCATTATTTGCTGAGACATCCTTTTCCTTGGGCACATCTTTCAGAGGAGGCAGAGGTGTCTGGCCAATGTTTGACTACATGGCCGCCGAGACCACCTCGTCGAATGTCATACTCCGGGGCACTTGATCACCTGAGGTAACTGAAGGCATTTGGAATGTGACGGTTGGGGGTACAATTGATCTCATAGGTCCAATTTCCCTATTTTTCAGTCACTCATCATTTTTTTTCCTTTCTTGGTCTCCTGGACTAATGTTTCCTCCTGTTCAGGCTCCTTGTGTGCTTCTCTTTGTTTAGGTTCCCAAACCTCTTATTTTGGGACCACTTCCTTTTCTGGTGTCTCCCCTTTATTGTGGATTATCTCCACCTCTTTCATGGCTATTTCTTCTACCACCTTATCTATCTCCCTGTGTAGGTTCATGAGCTCATATGACCCAAAGATGTCATCAAAGTCATTGTGCGGGGGAGAGGTTTCTAGAAGATCATCCAATTTGGGGGAGTACAAACTAATTCCACTGGGAGAACATTGGGTATGTTGAGGCCCGTGTCTATGCTTTGGGGATTGGCTACCTTCTGCTTCTTCTTTCTTTGTAATGGGGCCCTGGAATCCAGAATATCCAACGATTCCTCCTTGGTGAATTTCTGCCTGCTCATTAGTGTCACCAATGAAGGGGATCTCGTCGGGCGGGCAGATCCCACTGGAGTTGCCAAGAGACCATGGGAAATCTAGGCGCTTATCTTTTGAATTGTCACCCTAGACACCTCCATTTGTATCTATTATTGCTGCATCATGGCTAGTAGACCCTGGGAAGGCACTTGGGTCGGGGTACTTTCTTTCTCCTTCCCTTTTCTTTTGCTTGATCCCATGGTTCCAGAGGTCGAAGCAGACCCTTGTAAAATTAGACCCTTACAGGTGCTCCTCAAACACACCCGCTCAAAATATTTGTGACTATTATCAATGATGGGGTGACTCACATCCTCAATTATTAAGTTCTTTGGGGTCTCCCAATCCACTAGAGGGAGATCCAACTTGTCGATCTCCTACTCTTTATATGATGGGTCCTCTAGAGGCCCATCATCTGTAAAATCTTTTAGGAAACCTCAAAGGCTGAGGGCCTTCATTAAAGCTTTGGACATATAGGAGTACCACTGGGCCCAAAGATCAAAACTATCCTGGCAATCCGTCCAAAAATCTTTGACGTTAATTTTATGCGGCGTGAATGCTCAGGGCAACGCCTCTCTTATCTTTCCTACTAGATCAAAATTTCTTTTGGTAAGGTGGAATTCCACCAGTCCTAGACACTTTAGCTCATTGTCGGCTTCCTTAGCCCTGCAAGAATAGTTCCCGCAAAATACTGAGAATGAAATAGATGTGACCTTCTTCAAGGCAAAGAATGTGTGGAGATCCAGAATTTGCCTGCAGAACTCCAAAAGAATAATCCTATCCCCGCAATGCTTGGGGAGTAGGTAGGGTTTCCCAGAGAATTCGGTCACCTGAATATAAGTATGTTTCTAAAATTAAATTAAATAATTTCCGTAAGTGGTCACCAAGTTCATCGTCTCCTACGACAACCGGTACCCGGTGTCCCGAGTGAGTGTCAAAATGTTATGGTAAACAAATGCATCATTTACCCTGCAAAAATTGGGGAAGCTGAGTTCCCACTAAACTTGGGGATAATTATTGCATGGGACCAACTGGCCAGGCCTATTATTGAGAATTCCCACTATCTACAAACCCCAAAAATCAGGTCTTTATTGGGCCAGTGCCCGCAATACATATGAAGTCATGTGGAACTACGAATTCCGGAGGACATTCTTCAACCAGGAGTGGGCATGGTTGGCGATAATGGTTGCCTAGTTGAAGGTCTGACTATGGGTGGTGATGTAGTAGAGAAAATAATACATCCATGCTGAAAATTCTCTGGCATGGGGCTCTCTGAAGAGCCTACACAAAAATATGATTCTCGCCTGAATGCATTCTTTAAAGTCTCTGCAGGGAATCTCCAGCTTCATCTTCTTATAGTCCCTTCTTGGGGACTTCAGCCAGTGAGTATTGAGATGTTTCTGGGTGAGGAGGGATATTTCCTTGAACTCTTTGAGTGACATGGATTGGGAGATAACAATTGCTCCCTTAAACTGGGGGATTCCCAACCCCGAAGAAAAAGTGGTAGCATCCAGATTGACAATGGCCGCTAGGTAGTGCAATGGTAGAAGGTCGGCAAGAAAAACAACCTAGGTGGGGGAATCGTAAAGTTTTTCCAATTCAAGGATCAGCTCTAGTGCTTGCACTATGCAGGGGAAACTTACAGCTTTAATGATGTCAGAGGCAGCCACGTTCTTTGCCATATCATCTCTGGTAGCCCTCTGTTGGTACATGGTTTGGACAAGACTCTGCATTTCAGCCCATAGTCCGGGCTCGGTATCTGTGATCTCCTGCAGCTTGGAGTCCACTTTACACCCCACAAGAACAACCTCCCTTGGGTATTTGGAGGTCAATGGAATCTTAACCAATATCTTTTTTGCTTTTTTTTGTGGCTGCCCGAGTGGAGGTAGTTGGAAGCTCTAGACTTCTAGGAGGAGTTGTTACTTCAGACATGTTGATGGATTACCTGCAACCTGCAAGACCACAGAACCGTCAATACATATAATATGAAAAAAAAAATACACTTTATGGACTCTGGGGAATTCACCACCATCTTGCACCTATTCAAAGAATATTAGTATGCATCAAAATCCTGGGATATAAAATTTATCAAGGATCAGATTTTGTCCAACGCCTGGAAGCTCTGGGGTATCAGTTTAGGTGACAAAAAAGAGATGAAGACCCAGGGACTTCCTAGTACCTAAAGTCCAGAGAAACTATTCATTATTCACATGAGAGGGAGCGAGTCGTACTTGGCTGACATGGGTTGTCATGTGGGCACAGGATAGACGGTGTAAAGACTCTTAATGGTGACAAGTGAGCTGACACGAGGGAAATGAATTCTAGATGGGATGTCTTTTGAATGCTCACTCATGGGGAATTAATATTTCCATTAAGACAAAATGACAAAGGATAGAGAAAATTGGCCATGGCTCGAATAGGAAAGGTGTTGAGTCTGAGCTAGGTGAACACCATGTGAATGAGCTCCAGATTTGGTTTTCAACACATAAAGCACGATGAGCTCACCATGGGAAGGCTCACCAAGACAATATATAGACCCAAAATGTACAGGGGAAAGATGGAAATGACACAATTTACTAGAACCTCTCTACCATTTACAGCAAGACAATGACACTCTACAGAAAGACCTCAAAAATTTACACCAAGAAGACTACCTATACACAAGGACTTGCAAGAACTCAAAATATCTACACTAGAATACATTATTTACAGAGAAAAAAGAGCGTGAGGAAGGAGGACAACCTTCCTGCGGAGCCATCCCACCAATGGGAGGCAAAAATAGACCAGAAAGTGAAGCAAGAATGAAAGCAAGGACAAAGCGGAAACAAAACAAACCCGAACATAAACAAAACCAAAACCAAAAGGAGGAGAGCTGAAGGGCCTACCTTAACACACAAAGGAACATGGGAAGAGGAGCACAGGAGGAACTTGCAACTGGTTAACCTTGAATTGACCATGAATGCACCACTATTAATCATCGTTTAAGCACTGTTAATCATCGAGAGAATTTCACACTTAATCACTATTTTATTGCCTTAATCTCTTTGGGTAATTTGTTTGCGGTAAATGTGAAAGTGACAAGTAGGTCTTATTTATACCCTTAGGGTAAAAATGTGTTGCTTTCTTCTGCAAACCCTGGGAAAGGCAAACCTCTGGCCCCTAGGCCCCAGGATTCTGTGTAGCCACACCCTCTAACAAAAGAGGAAGTGATGACAGAGAATCCCAGAGTTTGGACTCTGGCTGGAATAAGGAAGACAAACACTCTGGGGCCGGGCCCTAGAGAAAAGAGAACCAAAAAGAAAATAAAATGACCCTTGCGGAAGCAAAGGCTGGAGAAAAACAAGAGGAAAAGAGACAAGGACAAAAGAAAAAAAAGGGGGACCCAACATTTTGCCTACAAAATGTAGGGACAAGTATGCAGGGCATAACAATAGTGACCCAAAATGATAATAACAAAAAATGATAACACTTTTACCACAAATGATGTAAGTCACTGAAAATGATAAAGCTTTTACCAAAGATGATAAAATGCACTGGAAATGATAAATCTTTTACCAAAAACAAAAAATGGCCAAATTTATACCTCCCACAAATGATAAAAGGACAAAAGTAGACGACTTAAGAACCGTTGGAAATAATGAAAGAACAACTGGAAAATTTGAAAGACACTCGTAGATGATAAAAGGATAACCAGAGATGATACATTTCATGTAAAGTTGATAAATGTGAAGAAAAAAGATTAGATTTTTTGCAAATGAGGCAATCTACCCCACGGTGGGTGCCAAAATATGATGTGTAAATATTGTACCTACAAGAATGCTGCACACAACCACTCAATAACTCATTATATCATTGGTTAGTAAAATCAATTCAATGAAATCAATGTAAAACCACATGAAATCAAATTATTGCTTCCTATCCATGAAGATTGTAATCTAATTGAATTTGCTCTCAGAATTAAGCATGTTAGATCATTGAATTGACAATCATGAAATGGAAGATTCAATTGAAAATGCCAAAAAAGCATCAAAACATGTTCAATTAAGCGTTATTTGGATCAAATACATGAAATTGAACTATATTAGCTTGCTAAAGATGAACTAGAGTAATTCTAGAATGAAATTGACATTATTTCTATGCTTAAATTCACTATACTTCTCTATGAAATGAGCTAGAAAGGCTTCATTATATAGAGTTTTCTTGGAGGGAAAAGAATTCAAATTTGAATTTGAATTTAATGGTTGAGATGCATCCATGAGGGATGGCTAAGATGTAATCTTGATTGATCCATGTGATCACCTCTCAATGGTTAGAGGTTTGACTTTTGAGGCATGTTGAAGGAATATCAATAACTTGAATTAATTAATTAATTTCCTTAGCCATGTATTTAAAAATTTTATTTGATTTAATTCCCCAAGGTTAATTTAAGAATTAATTCCTTTTGATAAATGCCTCTTGATGAGTGATCTTGGATTATTTATTTTTGATGAATTATATATTTAAACCGATCTAGTTTAATTATATAATTGTGATTAGTTTTGAGTTGACAGTCTTGATTAGGACCTGGAGGACTTGATTTCAGATTAGGGCTTCTGAGTTTATCATACCAGTTCAGGTGATTATAGGATGATACCTTAGCCAAGTTGAAGATCACAATAACTCACTTCAAATACTTGAGAAATATACTAGATAGAATGGAACAATTTCAACTAAGGCTCAATCGAAAGAAATGCGCATATGGGGTCTAATCAAGAAAGCTCTTAGGATTCATTGTATCATCCAAAGGAATTGAGGTAGACCCAAAAAAAGTGAGAGAAATAATGGAGATGCCACCCCCTTGTAACATAAGTCAAATGAGGACTCTCCAAGGAAGAATCCAGTCAATTAGAAGATTCATGTCTCAACTAGTGGATAGAGCGCAACCTTTCATGAAATTGTTACATAAAGGATTGACTTTCAAATGGGATGAACACTATGAAATAAAATTCAAGGAAATAAAATATTATCTAGCTAATCCTCCTATCTTAATGGTGATTATTCAATCCATTGTTGCTCTATATTTTAGCTATGACTACATCACTTGGAGTATTTCTAGTAGAAGAGGATGATACTAAGAAGGAAAGAGCAATTTATTATATTAGAAAGACATTGGTATCCTATGAACTAAACTATAGTATAATTGAAATGGCTTGTCTTATAGTTGTCTTTGCATCTCAAAAACTAAGACACCACATGCTTTTACATACAATAAGACTCATTGCAAAGATTGATCTTCTCAAGTACCTCATGAGTAAAACAACATTAACAGGAAGCCTAGCAAAATCAGTCTTAATACTATTAGGAATAAGATGTCTCAACCTTGGATAATTCCTATTCTTATTATTTGTTTTGTAAAATGTATTTTCTTGCAAATAATGTAATTAAGTGTGAGTGTACATGTCTAGTTGGCATGTTGATGTGTCACTCCACTTGATGTGGCGGCATCTTGAATTGTGTGTAAGGAGATCATGGCTGAAATGGTTATGACAGATTCCTATGACACGTAAGAGTTATTTCTAGGAGATTTCAATGATAGGTGAAGACATGCAACACATGTGGCAACTGATAAAGTTGAGTACTTTACACTCTTCCACAAAAAAAATTTAGGGTTCCTATTTTCTTGGAGAATGGTAAAACCCTAATATGGCTATCCTTGGAAGTTGCCCTAAAAAGGAAAGTGCATGATATAAGTATTTTTTAGGGTTACAGGAAAGGATACGAAAAGAGTGTATTGTTGGTATGATCTGGTGCTACTGGATTTGTCTTAGAGTGTCGATTGTCTCCTGAAAGAACTTGTATTGCAAGTGTGTTGTAACCGTTGTGTTGAAGATAATACATTGTGCAGGTTTTGTAGTGCTGGGGTTTTTTACCGAAAGGTTTTCCCCAGGGTAAATCATTGTGTCATTCTCTATTTTTCTGTATGCATGGTAAATGGCTACAATATCATTGTTAAAGTAATTAACTAATCTGAAATTGTAAGGATTTAAAAGAATTTGCACAATACTTTCCTTTAGAGATTAGTGTAGGAAGTTGTTTCCGCACCTAAGTTTCCTTACAAGTGGTATCAGAGCCTGATCAACTTTTGATCCTAGTTGTTGGGTAGGGTTTTTTGAGCTAATCTCAAGTTGAGTGGGAGTTTTTTATGCAGAGCATTCTGAATCTTATTTTCATATTGAGATGGCAGGTTCCTCATACAGTAGAATGGAGGTGGAGAAATTTAATGGCACTAATTTTGAGTTGTGGAAACTCAAGATGGAAGACATGCTTGAAGACTGCGATTTATGGGAGACTAATTCACTTAATGTGAGACCTGTAGCGATATCTCAAGCGGATTGGGAGATCAAGGATCGGAAGGCTAAGGGTCTTATCAGACTCTGTCTAGTAGATGTCATTCTTCTAAATGTTCTTGATGAGACTACTACAAATTATTTGTGGACACGGCTTGGGTCTGTGTATCAGGCCAAATCTCTAGTGAATAAGTTGTTCCTAAGAAAGAAGTTGTATTCTTTAAGAATGGAGGAAGGTGGATTCGTAACTAATCATCTCAATGCATTCAATTTATTGATTGCAGAGTTGGCATCATTTGGTGCCAAGATCAAGGAGGAGGATCGATGTATGACCTTGCTTTGTTCCTTTCTGGATTTGTGGGACCATCTTGTGATGTCTCTCAGAAGTACTATAGTCACATTCTATATGGATGATGTGGTGTCTTCGCTGCTATCTAAGGACATGTGAAGAAAGACTTCAGATTCATCTAAGGAAGCCCTTGCTGTTCATGGGAGATCCAATGACAAAGGAAAGCAGAATGACAATAAGTCAAAGAAGGGAAGATCCAAATCTCATGGGAGTTCCAAGACTCCTGGAAAGTCCAAGGTGAAATGTTGGAATTGTGATAAATCTGGGCACTTCCGAAGGGACTGCAAAGAACTAAAGAAGAAGAAGAAAGGCTTAGATTTAGCTTTTGAAAAATCTCAAGAAGATGGAGATGCTTTTATTGCAGCTTTGGCAGCCCATGCATTCAATGATGTGTGGTTAGTAGACTCGGGTGCTTCTTTTCACATGACCTCTCATCGAAACTGGTTCTCAAAATATGAAGAGTTTGATGGTGGAAAGGTGTACTTGGGTGATGATTCTCACCTAAAGATAGTTGGATGCGGAAGGGTCACTATCAAATTTCCTGATGGACGAGTAAAGAGAATCAACGGAGTTATGCACATTCTAGGTTTGGCACGAAACCTATTATCTGTAAGTATGCTGAATGATGTAGGTGTGCAAGTTGTCTTTTCAAAAGATGGATGCAAGATGATGAGAGGTTCTATGGTGCTCGCTAAAGGTACTAGGAGAGGTACTTTATTTCAGCTTGATGCATGCATTGCTCAATGCAATAGTTCTTTTTTTTCAAAGAAGAGAGTAGCTATCACTTCATCTCCACCATCTGAATGAGCAGTAAAGAAGACTATGGAAATGGGTTCCGATGGCAATGCAGTAAGTGTACCTAAGGGTGAAAACACTTTGGAAGGAAAGCTTCCTACAGAAAAGACAATGTTGTGGCATATGAGATTTGGCCATATTGGTGAGAAGGGTCTTAGGACCTTGAAAACTAAAAATATCTTCGAGGGGATAAATGATTGTAATCTCGAATTCAATTTCTGTGAACATTGTGTTTATGGTAAGAAAAATTGTGTTCAATTCTACTCCAGTTCTCACAAGTCTTCTGGTATTTTGGATCTTATTCATTCTAATGTATTTGGTCCTGTAAAAGTTCCTTCTATCTCTAGTTCTGTATATTTTGTATCTTTTATAGATGATTATAGTAGAAGGACTTGGATATATTTCCTGAAAAGTAAGACACAGGTTTTCAGTCGGTT
>MU223601.1:481020-501585 GCA_018584345.1 Thuja plicata | reverse complement strand
CACTTGATGTGTTGGCATCTTGAATTGTGTGTAAGGAGATCATGGCTGAAATGGTTATGATGGATTCCTATGACACGTAAGAGCTATTTCTAGGAGATTTCAATGACAGGTGAAGACATGCAAGACACGTGGCAACTGATAAAGTTGAGTACTTTACACTCTTCCATAATCATGGGGTTCAGGGCGTTTAGAGATTAGTGTAGGAAGCTGTTTCCGCACCTGAGTTTCCTTACAAATACTCAGTGAATTTGATATAGAGTATGTAGACAGAAATTCCATTAAAGGACAAGTTCTAGCTAATTAACTAGTTGATTTAGCATTGCATGATGTAACACCATTGATAATAGAGTTTCTGGATGAGACAATAATGAACTTAACAAAACATCCATGGAAAATGTACTTTGATAGTTCTTCCACACAACAAGGATCCAAAGCAGGGGTATTTTTTATCACTCCTGAAGGTTACAAGATACCTAAGTCATACAAAATGATGTTTCCATACACCAACAATAGCTCAGAGTATGAAGCATTGGTAAACGGTCCCAAGCTAGCCATTGAATGGAAAATCATAAAGTTACATATATATGGTGACTCTCAACTCATCATCAACCAAGTAAATGGAGAATACCCAAAAAAAGATGAGAATTTGTTTCCCTATAAGAAGATGATAGATTATTTGAAGAATTACTTTGTGTTTATCATGTTTCAACAAATTCTAAGAACAAAAAAATAGAGTTGCGCAATGGCAATGCTAGCATCCATGCTACAACTAGAGGAACACCAATTTCTCTATGACTACTTGGTTGAAGAACTATCCTTTCTTTCTTTTTATGCACTTGAGTCATGTTGGTGTTTTGAAATGATTTATGCTTTGGAAAGCTACCAATATACCTATGGATAAATCTTCAAGAGTGGTTAATTCCAAGTATTGCCAATCTTAGGTAATTGGACCAACTTTAGGGACAAGACTCCTCTCTACACTTTTGGCTTTGCAAGACTAAGGTGGGTATACCTAATTCAGCTCAACATCTAATACTTTGCAACTTTCTTTGGATTTAAAATAACAAAAAATGGATAAGAAAATATTGAATGAAAACCACTCACTCATTAATTCTCAATTATCATGAAGAACATACAACAAATAACCATAAAACTTGAAAGGATTTTGGAGTTATTTACTATTTGTAGAATATAACCAAACCCAACTAAACATGTATCAATGCAGAAAATATCAATTTCTGGCCAGTGCCTTATCCATTTGGAAATATCCTTTAGGCATATTTAGAAATACAAAAATCAACTAATGTCAAAGATTCCAAGCCATAAATACAATTATCCCAAACCCATACTTCTTATAAGATCCTAGTGCTTATCAAAATGAATCTATTTTTTACTCAGATCATTATTTATTTTGATCCTAGATCAAAACTCAGAACTAGCAACATGTACATAGATAAGCTCTATGCTAATGAATTAGAAAATTCATAACTCATGAGATGAACACCGAAGGAGATATTGAAATTTGGATATTTGTATTAAGTGTAAAGAATCATACTTCTATATACAAAATGCAATCAGATATACACCACTTCAATAAAATGTAAAAGACCTTAAACTTTTTATTTCTACTTCTGATACCTATCTAGTACTATCTGCTATATCCCCTTGACTAAAAAATTTACATGTATTTCTCACTACTCAACTTTCCAGCCCTTTCCAATGATCTTGGGAATCCTTTTATAGAGGAGGATTGCAACAAGATATGGATCATTTGGACAAGGGACAAGATTCATGACTCACATAAAAGATATAAATACAAGAGAAACAAAAACTGAGTTGTTACAAACATTTCCCAAGTACTTTGTCATCTGACCACACAGTTAATGGAACTTCTTCAAACTTGTTCTGAGCTCGCCAGATGGAATTTGTTGTCTTTGTCCCATGATGCAAAATCTTCTGTATTCATTATCCATTTCAAAATGCTAGGGGAATTTCCATCTGTTGAAAAATTACAACATATCATTTTCCTCTTAGTCAGCTACATTATATATGTCCATCCAAGATGTAAACACCTCACCACTGGGACAAGGGAAGTTAACAACTTCATATTTATTTATATTGAGCTCATCCCATTCTATCTTCATTTTTTCAACTTCCTTTTTCCAAAATCTAAAAATTGATCTGGCATTCTCAATTATTTCCATAGTTTGAACAAACAAAAGTGTGCTTTCAAGGTTGATGATGTTGTGTGTTCTTCTTGATAGTTCATCTCCCATATCACTCATCCATTTGGATTCCCTTTTTAATTTACCACCCTTTCTGAAAATTCTAGGGAACATCTCAAAATGGGCTTCGGAGTACTCCTTTCTTAGTGTCTTGGCTTTTTTCTAGATAATGCTTCTTTTTATCTCCAAATATAACAAGTCTTTGAGAAGTTTGTAAGTGGCCTTTATTTGAACATCGAAATTTTCTTCCCTTTTGGATAAAAATAATTTCAACTCAGTCTTCCTCCTTATCCATCCTTGCACAATTTTGTCCAACCTAGCATTGTCTTCTTCAAAATAATTTAAAATAATCATGATATTTTTTCCATTCAAGTAAATAGAAGTAGGCTCTATATTATCACCAAAATGCATGATTGTATCTCTTATTTTTCCTCGTGCCTTTTTTGCACCAAATATTGTGTAGCCTAAAATTTTGATCTTTCTTCCTCCCAACTTCCTCTTATTTCTTCCAATCTCTTCCTTTCTGCTGCCAATTTATCTTTCTCATAATTGAGCTCTACCTCTAAAATCAAACTAGATGGCATAGGGAAAGTAGGACATTCAATAATGGGACTGGAAGATGATGGTTGGGAAGGCTCCTAAGCAATAATCTTTTGAGGAGATGTCTAGACTAATTGTTGTCCTCTTAGCTAAGTAATTATTTTATCTTTCTCCATGGACTCTTTCTTTACATCATTGTATGCCTTAAGGAACATTTCCATTTTGATCCTCATCTCCTATTTCTCTTTAGCATCACTCTCTACCACCTTCATATTAAATTTGGAATATTCTAGCACTATGCTTGATGCTTCCACCCCTTTAGTTTTTTCAACCCTTCTCACCATAAAGCTTCCTAAATAATCATCTTGTACAGTCTCATTCCTTTTTTCCCCCTTCTCTCTTTAATTACCACATAACCAAAACAACATGATCATCACTGAATTTGACCCATTTGATTACTTTTTTAGCCTCATCTAGGGTAGTATGCATGGTTTTTGTCTCCTTTCTAACAACATAAAAAACAATTACATCTACAATGTCCCATTTTGGAAGAATGAGGACTCATGCTTTTCTGATCAGTGCTCTTCCCTCTTCAATGGTGACCTTCTCAAATTTGTCTAGCATTTTTTTCTTTAGTTTGGCTTCACTTTCATTTATGTCTCTATCAAGATGGTCCTCCTATTTCTTCTGACATTTCTCCTTGACTTCCTTAATTTGAGTTATCCATAAGAATTGAATAAATGATCTAGCTTTCAAAAAATTATCATCTGATAAGAACTCATCACTAGCCTTCTTTGTAATGGGATCTTACTCTTTCTTAGCAAACTATGCAACTGTTAGATCCATCTCAACATGTTTGAGAGCTTTAGGCATTCCCTCTTACATTTTTTGATGTGTTACAAAAAATTTCCATGTGTTTCCCATTTGTAGCAATTATTTTGCTACCACTTTCTCATCCATGTGTAAAGGATATTGAGAAGGCGAATAAACATTCTCCAATTTTTTCCCTTCTTCCTCTCTTCTTTGTCTCTTTGGGGAGGGCACTGATCCTGAATCTGTACTCATTTACATTTTCCCTCTTGAGGTAGAAACCTCCTTATCATGTGTTTGCCTTGATTTTTGTCTTCTATGGGATATTTCCCTTCCTGGCATGACCATTATCTATCCCTTCTTCTGGTGTAAAACATATTTTCTTGGTGGGATGATCCTAGCATGTGTAGACTTGCTTAGGATAGCCTTATACCTTATTGGTTCTACCTTCATTACAACCTCTTTCTTTTTATTTAACATCTGCATAAAGTCTTCAAAGAGTGTCACCAATGAATCAATTTTCTTTTCCCAAGGCTTTAAATCCTTCAATGGATCATATCCTTTATCAAAACATTGCACAAAATCTAGGGTCTTCTTATAGACCAACCATTTTTATTTCCTAATCTCAAGTTCCCGCAAGTTGAACTCATTCTTAATAAGGTCCTCAGGAAAATTAAACTGGTGATCCATTGCTATACTCCTTGTTCTCTTTCTAAACATGTCATTTATAAATGCTTCAGGGTCATCACATCTTACTATTGAGGTTTCTAGATGATAGGGCTCAAAATATTTATTCATATGCACCCAATCACCCTTTGTGATGACAAACTGGTGTACAATTGTAATGGTGTGAAAAATGGTGCCTTTTCCTTTTCTTGTTAAAGCATACTCTTGTAGCCCACTGATTTACCTTATTATCTTAGCAATGCCCATTTTGAATGGGACTTGATAAGGGAGTACATATGGTGTGCCTCTGAAACCATATACTCTAAATAATGTTGAGACAAGATACAAAATAAATCACCCTAGTTGTGTACTATCTTAATACTTTGAGTAAATTGCTTTGGTCTTAAGATATTCAACAAATATTTGGGGATCCTAGGATTCTTAGAAAATAGTGAGGCGCTAAGCCTTGAAGTAAAGCATTTGTCAAATGTAATGTAACTGGCTTCTTTCCTATCCCATGATAAATTTGTGCTCCACAACTCGACAGGCATTTCCTCCCCATCTTTGACTCTCAACAACTCCATTTCCTTCTCAAAGTGATTTGCACCTTTAAACAAGAACATATGAATCAACATAGAATATCAGCCAAATGGTTTATCTACCTTTCCATTATTAATACCTATCAAACCCTCGTGGATCAAATCAACAACATAAGTTGCAAAGTAAAAAATGATGGCTAAATGAGGCTAGTGAATTTGAACCATCATAAACATGTAATGGATGGGAATTTTTGTCTCTTCATCATCTCCAAAGATCTGACTCAAAGCACTATACAGAGCTCTGGCCTTCATATTGAAATAATCTAATTTGATTGGTTATGGTGTTTTAGGTCCTACTACAACCAAACCTCCAATATTTCTGAAGAATTCTTGTAGAGGTCCATTTCTAAGGTAGTTCCTCTGAGCCTTGTAAACATCTTTGAATGAATCAAAATTAATTTCATCTAGTTACATGGAGGGTTAATTCAATTGAAAAACTTCTTGAATTTCTTTAGATGTGATATTTATCAAAACATCTCCATTTATATCCCTCACCACCCTAGCTACATAATCATATATTTTGTACCACTTGCATTATCATATCAATATCCATGAATACTCCTGGGACTACCAATTTCCCCACATCAAATTTCCATATGTTGCTTCTAGGTACATAGGCATTTCTCTAACTGAAAGCTATCTTGAATAATGCCAAACCAGTCATGCCAATGTTTGCATCTCTAACCCATTTTCCCTTGTCGTACAAACCCTCCCTAATTCATAAATGAGGGTTCTTTGGTACCAAATCTTTATTTTTAGTGGAGTCATTGGTGGGCCTAACTAACTATTGTAAAAGATCTTCACACACTTTTCTCTCCTAATAATCTATTTTACCTATCATCTCTCTTCGTGGCACCATCTTTAAACTAGGGTTCTTAATCAGAATAATCTTGGCTTTTGCATAAAAACCCTATTTACTTCATAGGAACAAAACCCTACTGGAATTAAAATTCAAAAAGCACAGAAGTGGAATCATAGAGTAACTTACCCATTCTGCAAATGTTGGAATTAGAAAGAAAATGTTGCAACTTGGTTTTGCTTTAGTCTCTTCGCAAATTGTGGCATTTGAAAAATCAAGTCAACAATCTTATACAAAATCTCACCAACCTTTTGCATTAAATTTATGCTGAGATGGCCACACATTCTTCCTATAATCTTGCATTATTAGAAAATTCATGGCTCAACGGTTCATCAACTCGCTTTATCAGAGAAACCAATTTTAAAACATGATCGTAGATCTTAACAACGTCTCATCAAATCGTGTGGCCAGCGGTAGTTGAAAGAAACTACAATCAACTTGGACACATGTCCATCAGGCATAACACCTTGAATAATACCCTTCCATCATATTTTCCTTGAGGCAAAGCGCTGGCCATTAGATGAACTTCAACCTATAGCCTTTTTAACTTCCTTTAAAACCCGGTGCTCATGATCTCAGAAATGTTATGTGTCACTTGCATGCAATGCTTTGAAGGCTAATATACCTTGCATCTTTCATCCAGGAAAAGTGCCTACCTTTAGATTAGAGAAACCTATATATGTTTTAACTTTACTTTATATCTGGCTAGGTCCAACAAATTGCTACGTATCACTTGGGCGCATTGCCTTAATGACTAATCTCATCGCACCTTTTCTTTAAGGAAAAGTGTTAGCCGTTGGATTTGATTTAACTTGACCATAGTTTATCTGACTAAAACTTTACAAACTGTAGGTTCCACCTCCTAGATAGGACACATGTCATACAAGTGCAATGCCTTAATGACTAAACATCTTACATCTCTGGCTTAAGGCAATGGTCCAGCCACATGATCAAATTTAACCTGAACGCCCTTTACTTTATCATCAGACCTGATCTGGGCCTAGTTCATACATGTGGTGCAAAGACACATTACCTTGATGATTAATCTGACTACATCTCTACTTTAAGGAAAAGCGCTCACCATTGGATTAAACCTAATCTGTCTGCATGTTATCCTTACTTTAATACCAGATCTGGACTTCCACTTTCAACGTGTCGAGTGGGAACAATGCCTCAAACATTAAACTAGGAACATATTTTCTTTGAGGCTTCATGCCAATCGTATGATCTTAAGAGATTTGATCACTTTCTAATTTACCACAAACGGGCCCCAAGATTTGACAATTTTCCATGCATCGACATGACACAATGCCTTGAACAATAACATAAGAGCATCTCATGATTAAGGAATCACGCCCACCCTAGGGTTGATTAATACTTTTTAGCACTTTATCCTTCTGCTAACTTTAAATACATAGGCCCCATGGTGTTAGTAAAGATAGATGTCACATAGGTGCAATTCCTTGAAGATTAATATCACCGCATCTTGTGATTAAGGAAAAATTCTAGCCGTTAGATTGCAAAATATTTACATGAACTTTATGATGAATTTAAACATAGCCTGGCTCCACCAAAGACACGTGATCTTCAAGCGTAGTGACTTGATGAGTATCCCATGATCATCTCTTCCTTGAGGCAAAGTGTCATACATTGGATTGAAATCAACTTGCATGACACTCAAGGGTTTTAATAAAAAGGCCATGGGGACTTTAGACTTAGGAGAAAGACATAAAACCGCTAGGACTTAGAAAAATTAAAAGGTATGGCTGCTTAAATGATAACATGAAACACATGGATCTTAAGGACTTTTAAGTGAATGAAAAAGTAACTTAATGTTATAAAAATTTCCAAAAGACTTAAGGTTTTAGATCAACCAAAACAAAGCTTTGGCACACAACAACTAGGGTTTATGCCAATTTGAAGCTTTCTCATGGTTTTAACAGAGAACTCAGCAGCGAGGCTAATTTTTTTTGTAGCCCTAACAAGCCCCAATTAATTTGTGCCCTAAATGTCCAAACCCAATCTAGGTATACCAATTTAAATCCCTATCTTGCAAATCAAACCTTACCTAATAACCTATCCAAAAATGAAAAATGAGCCTTAATTAGGAAAACATCACATTATGTACTCATCTCTACTAACTTATATAGAAGTGGTCTTGATGGAATGCTACTTAGATGTTTAGAAAAAGAAGAGTGTAATCATGCATTAAAAGAGGTCCATGAAGGTGTGTGTGGATCTCACTCAAATAGTTTTTTATTAGCCAAGAAAAATCTAAGGGTTGGGTACTAGTGACCTATAATGGATAAATATGCAGTTCAATATGTGAAAACATGTCAAAAATGCCAAACACGTGTAAATGTTATCCATGCTCCAACCAGGAAGCTCATACCATTTATCACACACTGGTCATTCCAGCAATGGGCCTTTGATCTTGTTGAACAAATCTATCCCAATTCTTCAAATGGACATAAATACATCATAATAACCACTAAGTATTTCACAAAGTGTGTCAAAGCAATGTCACTAATCAAATCCACTGGAAAACAAGTAGTTGTATTCATCTTGAAATACATCATCTATAGGTACGGGATACCTTTATTTATTGTGACATACAATGGAGGGAAGTTCAAGAACTAGGACATTATTGACCTTTGTAGACAATTTCACATTATTCAGCATTGTTCCTCCATCTATTATCCTCAAGGTAATGGAAAATTTGAAGCTTCAAACAAGAACATTCTAAAAATCCCACACAGAACTGTGAGAAAATCTAGCAAAGACTGGCATTTACAATTGAACCCAATGCTTTGGTCTTATAGAACAGCCATCAGAATACCAACATAAGCCATACCATTTTCTCTTGTCTATTGCGTAGAGGCAATATTACCAATTGAAGTAGAAATCCCTTCTTTGTGAGTATCCCTCAAAGGTCTTGTCACAGACTAACAATACCACATAGATAGGGTACAAGAACTAGAGGTGCTAGATGAGCGCAAACAACAAGTGTTCGATCACCTAAAATTCTATCATAAAAGGACGTCAAAAGGTTACAACAAGAAGGTAAATCCAAGTTTTTTTTAAGTGGGAGATCTCCTTCTCAAAGAGAATCCTAAGAATCAACCAAACAAAGAATAAAAAGGCAAGTTTGAACCCAACTGGCTAGGGCCTTTTTTATCATAACATCTTTTGGGATGGGAGATTATCAATTAGCTACACCTTAAGGAGATGTCCTTCCTAATCCTATCAATACTCTACACTTGAAATGATTTTATGCTTTACATCTAGCCTAAGGGCTTGTACAGTGAAATTAATTATGAGAAAATACCAAAAAATACAAAAATTGATCTTGAAGAAAGCCAAAAATAGTGGAAAAGAGAAAAAATTAAAAATAGTGGAAAAATTCCTCAAAAAAGGTATTCTGGTGAAAACCCAGCAAACAAGTGCCTTGATACTAAAAAAACTAAAGAGAAAAAAAGAAGAGTACAAAAAAATTGAAAAACAAGAAAAAGTGCCTTGGCGAAAACCTGGAAAACAGACATCTTGGTGGCAAAAAATTGAAATTTTCCAAGTGGTGAAAACTTGGCAAACATGCGTCACTTGTACTTAGTACTCCATCTATCAATGCACCGCTTGCACATATCCTTCACGGTCATTTTCTTGACATCAGCTGGACCTTAGCCCTTCAAGAATATACTTTCCTTGCCTGGAATTTATCTATATTTGAGTCTTAGGATAATCATATTTCACTAGGGGCATGTGTCCTAGACATTTCAATGGTTAGCTTAGGTTCTTTCAATCAGAGGTTATTGGTTGCTTTGTTGTCCTAGGCCCTCGTCTAGGAAAGTTTGCCACTAACATAAAATAGTATTTCTTAATACTCTCATAAAATAACATTATCAATATCATAAACAAAGGTGTTTCTTAAACACCACCTACCTTTAATAGACATCATACTATTGTTTCTCAACACTCCATTGGATTGCAAGTACTAATATTATTTATCTCACTAACTCAAACACAGATAAAAATTGCAAAAATTCAAGCTTTAATTGATTATTTATCTGCTATGATTGAATGATGAATCAGAGGTGTTCCTAAACACCACATAAACACATATAGACTGATCTTGATTTGATCATGACTCTTTTAATGTTTCAAACTAGCGGCATATAAATGGTTATGAATTTTCTTTGTCTAATTATCAATTGTTGCTTGTTATGTCTTCTGAGTTACTCCATGATGTCTATTAAATGATAAAGAGTCGCAAGGACAGGGGCATAAAAATTTTTTATTTTCTACTTATGGGGATTGCTTCAATGATCCTACAAACTTCACCTAATTTGGATGTTTATGATAAGAGCTTCCAATAGGACTAGATAGCCGCATATATCTTGATCATTTTTATGTGTAAGCTATGGTGAGGTTGAACCAATTTCCTTTTTTGTTTCTAATCAACTTCTAAGTAAGGTGTATGACACATTATGTACCCAAGGATATGAACATTAAGGGTCATTGCAGGCTACATATCTTACATTACACACGAACAAAAGATTATTCTTATATCAAAATGAGATAACTGACAAGTCATCCTAGCCTCTATGCTTTGATGCTTAGGTTTATTTTTGACATTGCATCCAATTAAGGTAATATTCATACTTTCATGATACTTCCATGGTATCAGTGATAGTTGTATTGACCGATGTTGTTCATTATAGAAATGCTCTATGATGATAAAATGCTAGTGTAAAAAGATCAGTGACAATCCTAGAGGTTTACATTTAGTTGCATTTAAGTTTGCATGGTTCATTTGGCAGCATAAGTACTTGAGCTCAACATGATTTCTTGTTTCATTCAAATCCAAGTTTGAATACTTAATCTATTTACTGATATATTCTTTTCATTGCATATCCATAGCATAACCATTTTGCATTCATAATCAGTAAAACAAAAAACATAAATCATCCAGGTGTTGCATTTATACATCCTAAGTGCATCCATGCATATATTTGTATAAAGAAAATTTCAAAAACATACATCTACATATTCACATAGAATCAATTATCACATCTATAAATCAGTGAAAAGAAAAGAGCATAAATGATGTCCTCACATGAATATAATCTAAATCATCACAATTACCAAGTACATCATCAAGTATGAATCAATCTAATCATATATCACATACAACAACTATCAAAAGGAAAACAACGAGC
This sequence comes from Thuja plicata, assembly GCA_018584345.1. NCBI lineage: Eukaryota > Viridiplantae > Streptophyta > Pinopsida > Cupressales > Cupressaceae > Thuja > Thuja plicata. Next base: position 490,670 of record MU223601.1, on the reverse strand, counting down.
ACGTATTAGAATTAGAAGATGTCATCTCATATATATCAGTGGATATCAAATAAAAAAATGTGAATTTCTAAACAGTATTAGGAGATCAAGATCAAAATATACAACAAATGTATCAAATATCTAGGGTACAATGAATGATCACAAAAGGATCAATATACAAAATTAGCTGTGATCAATGCTATCAAGACTGACACCCACCCTCAGCCTGATCATGAGGGGGAGGATGTGGTGCATCTATTCATGGAGGAGGTGGCAGTGGCATGGCTCCCTCTGACTGTTGTGCTATAACTCAATACAATGGTGCTCTCTAAGGATGAGGAATAACTACATAATATAAATCAAAATAATAGGATTCTCTCTGTCCCCTGGTGTATGACAGTGCAAGCCTAAACATCTCTCTTAGATCTCATTAAATCCATCTACCTATCCCTATCTACTAAGAGTGTCTCCAACGTAGTGATTTGAGCCCCTCAACTACTCTCTCTCTCTCTCTCTCTCTCTCTCTCTCTCTCTCTCTCTCTCTCTCTCTCTCTCTCTCNCCTCTCTCTCTCTCTCTCTCTCTCTCTCTCTCTCTCTCTCTCTCTCTCTCTCTCTCTCTCTCTCTCTCTCTCTCTCTCTCTCTCTCCCTCTCTCTCTCTCTCTCTCTGATAGAGGATCTATATCTCTTCCCCTATCTCAGGGATGATCCTGTTCAAGAGGTATGCCTCCACCACTACTCTCCCCTACCTACCTCTATCCTATGGGTCTCTTCTCCTACTATTTTTTCCTTTTTAGTAATGGACTTGGATCCTTGTATGGAGGTATGAACCTAACACAGGTTTACATTCCCTCCTCTCAACCACCACCCCTATCATCTCCATCATCTCCCTCATCATCTTGGTCATGTATCTGACCTTTGTCTGCTAGAGGGCCCCTACCACCTCTCTCACCCTTACCATCCCTGTCAGCTCTCCCATCTCTAACACCCATGTATCCTCTACCTCTACCTGCAATAGGACCATCATTAGTAGGATCATAATCTAGAACATCCTTGATCTGTGGTGCAATATCATCCTAGGTAGTGAATTGTGGGAATGGATACTATGCAAAAATAGTCCCTCTAATCATCAATGATCTCTCCATCCTCTACATCTACCCAATAGTTCCAACCAACTTCCACCATCTACGTGATCTCCCTAAGACCAGTCTCATAAGCTATACAAGCACCCCATTGTGGCTCCTCACCCTGAATTTGGGCATACATTGTAAGATCTCGTGGAACACCCTACATTCTTCCATACTGTCGTAGAAATTGGGTAACATTATATCTCTCAATGACATATCTAGTATGCCCAATCAAATATCGACTCTAAAAGAAGTACAACATCAGACACCAGTCTGAACCCCACTCCTCACATCCTAAATATGATTGCCACTCAACCTCTATAAAATCATCCAAGACCTGCCACCAATACTCCAACTTACCCAGGTGGGGCTACTGGACATAATCTAAGTACATGTATACATATGGATCCTTAGGATCCCACTGTCTATCAATAATAAAACATGTCACTGGGATGTGCTCCTAGACCTAGATCAAAAGAATCAGGATACCAATAGTCATACTCTGAGAATACTCATATACTATATCATGGAGCTCTCTATATATATGGATAAGAATGCAGCTACCCCACCCAAATCTGCGGCTGGAGCTAATCATCTGCTCTAACATACCAACCCAACCACAAATGAATCCATGTTGTCCATAGTCAAGCATCAGGATACCTCCTATCAAACCGTCCATAAATATAGGAAGGCACTCATAGTGAGCTAACATATGCTACCAATTCAAGTAACGTCGTGTAATAGAAGGATATGCAAAGAATCTCTGAGCATCCAAAATGGTCGTTGTTGACCACGACTCAAAGTGAACCTCATGAACCATACAAGGAATGTGCATAATACACCACACATCCTCTAGAGTCATTATCATCTCACATGTGGGAAGGTGGAAGATGTTATGCTGTGAGTGTCATCTACCTGAAAGAGCATTCAACAACCCTTGATTTACCCTAAGATCAGGTAAATCTATCAGGGAGCCTAAACCTACACAACCAACAATCTGTCACTGCACCTCAGTTAGTGAACTTAATAGTGAAAGAACATGAGAAGGTTAGGGTATTCAGAAGGAAACCACAATAAAATCATCCTGTCAGTTAGAAATCAAGGAACTACATCAGTATTTCAGTTAAACAAAACATTGGAAAGATCTAACGGCTAGTCTTTTTCAACAAATAGAGGCAATACAGTCAATTTGATATTTTAAAAACCATTTATTGGAAGTGATTCTATTTTTCCCAGATGCAAGCTTGCAACCTGGATACAGTCTTATTTTTATAGGATGCATTAAGGAAAACCAAATGTGATCCTATTTTCACAGTATGTGACTATGTTCCTACACTGGCTAAAATCAACCAAATGCGATTGACTAGTGAATGATAGGATGCAATCCTATTTCAACTAGGTTTGATCCAAAAAAAATTCATTTCCTCAATGCAATACGAGATTTACTGGATGCAATCTGAAATCTCAGATGTGATCCAGAGTTTGATTGCCTATAAATTTTGCAAAAATATTCAAAAACTCAAAAAAAAAGCGTAAAAATAAAGGTCTCGATGTACTCACCGGGGGTGCGTAATGTGTTGGTCATAGGTGATGATGCACAACATCAAATTGATGCCTCTCGATGGGGACCACCATCTTCTCTCAAGAGCTCAGGAAATTACAAAGGATAAAAGTGAAAATGAGTGGATAAAAAGTCATTTTTGAGGCTTATATTGACCTTTTAGGGCTAAACAGAAGCTTCAAAACCCTAATAAGACTACTAGTACTCTATTGGTTCCTTCTCCAATCTATTGGGAATGAAATCCAAATCAAAGACAACATTAATCATAGTGCAATACTCATTTTGCGATGATCTCCAACAAATGTAGAAATGATCTATACATACACAAAATGATTCACAAGCTTTATACAATGGTTTTCAAGGTTCTTTATCAACATCTGCACATCACATATTTTAAATCTTGGTCGGATATCATTTTATCTTACTCACAAATACATTTCAAAGCAGTCAACTTGGTAAAATTGTGTTTTATCTTAACACATTTTTGCTTTAATGCATATTCTAATTTATTCTTATTGATCCATTAGAGTTTTCTGTTGATCTATCATGCATATTCACATTCCTACAGAGGGATTTTATTACTATTTACTTTAATTTCATTCCTAAGGGGGCATGATCACACCTAATATCAATCAATTTCTTGCTTAAAAGAAAAGGTGACTTCATTATCAAAAGACTATGAGCATGGGAGTTTCCTTCAATCAAGTTGGGACATATGGATAAAAGGATTCATCACAAACAAGCTAGATATATATGCCTACAATCTCTCAAACCATTTATCAAGCTCCCAGTAGCTTCTTATTGACCTTTGTTCGATCAAGTTCAGACTCAGTATTATCAATTCTTGTACAATCAAGTTCAAAATTGATATCTCTAAATTAGTAGCTTCTTACTAACCTTTGCTCGATCAAGTTTGGAGTCAATATTATCAATTCTAGTTGAGAATTGATATCTCTAAGTCAATATTCAATCAATCTTCATTTGATCAAGTTCAAAGTTGATACTATTTGTCTTAGTTTAATCAAGTTTGAGACTAGTATCATCAGCTAAATTTTGTTCAATCAAGTTCATAATTCTCAAAACTTTATGAAGTCAATATTAGACATTCTTTGAATTAATGCATTGCTCGCACATCAATTCAAAGAGGGGTAAATGTAACCACCCTAAATTGGTTTACTTTAGCTAGAGACCCTATTTTCCCTAAATGTGATCATACTCTCAATTATGTCAATCTGAATATCTGATTATTGGCATAATTCATCAAAATCAAGATAATACCTCAAATCAAAGTGATTTATCACTACCTCACATTAATTACCTTGGTCTATTTAATCAAATCAATCCCATTAAATTCCTTGGCTAAAGTAATTAATTAAAAGGAAATGAATAAATACTCTCAATTACAACTCATCACTTGCACATGAAAATTCAATCCATGGACCAATGAGATTCCACTCACATGGATCACTCACATGGATCAACTAATCTTCAAGCCTCAAATTTCCTCATGGATTGATCTCAACCCTCAATTTCTCCTTATCCTCCATAAAAGGACTAATTTTTGAGCTCAAAAGGTCCTGATTTTTAGAATTTGAATTTACTCTTATGTTGCCAAATTGATTTCATGCTTTGATAGCTCATTAGAGAAAATTTATTTATGCTAAAATGGATCAATGAACGTAGAATATTATGTTTTAGGATTGAATTGCATACCAAATAGATTCATTTTCATTTGAATCTTCCATTTTAGTACTGAATTGTCACTGGTCTAAATGCATAATCTAAGAGCATTTTTCATAATTAGATCATACTCTTTCTAAATAGGAAGCAATATGTTGTTTTCTTTGGTTTCTTTAGGATTTCCAATTAAATTTTATGTTGCTAACCATTGATGTAATGACATATTGAATTATTGTGTTGGAGATTTACAGGTACAATATTCACACACATAGTAAGATCTTTTGATGCTTCTCTCAATGCCTAGATATTTGTGATACTTGTCTGATCTACTCCCATAGTGCATTCTAATGGTTTCATAATCTAGTACCTATTGACCCTAATGATATACATACTATCTTAAGGGATCCTTTAGTGTGTGTCTATCTCCACTTAGGTGTTGAATACCTATCTAATTTTAGGATGATATGTGATTGATGGATATATAAGTGATTGCTATACCTTCTTCTATTAAGGTTACTCTAGATGAATCATGTATTTCACATGGTGCTTCTAGATGTTGATCATGATGTTTATGACTAGGTTAAGTTAATCTCCACTATTGGAGATCTCTTTATGTGATAATATCTTTATGGTTTATGCTTTGAAATAATAAACCTAACCCTGATCATTGATAAGTAAGGTGGATAGACCTAGATGATGACATACCTCTCTGCTACTTTGATGTTTTTTTATTTATGATTATTGTTATCTGTGCATATGGATTTATGAAATGAGTATCTTTTAGTTATATGATATGATTATGAAGATGAATCCAATTATTAGGATTCTAACCCTGTTTATGATGATTTCACATGCTTTATGTGTACATATATCTGATGTGTGTTTCATGACTTAGGATGAAGTTGTAGTTACTCACATAGCTGAGGTCCACATGATGTGATGATCCTGGTCATCTTTTAGCAATGCATTATTTTCTATGTATATCTATGCACATGTATTTTTTCTTTGTGATGTAGACTTTCTAGTATTGGGCATCGAATTCACCTAGCTTCGTAGGTCTGAGTGTGCCTTAAAATCCTTGATCATTGTTGTTGTTATGGAGATAATGTCAATTTCTCACAAGAATAAACTACCCGTGGTCCTTTGTTTTGATCCTTTGCACCTAGGTTGGATACTCTAGATTTAGTCCTGAAAATGTTACTCTTGGCTTGATGGTAATTTGTTTGTTATTTGGTTAGCTTTGTTGGATTAAGTTAGTTTTGGAACAATTGAGCCTTAAGAATTGTTCGGTATAGGTTTGTGTGAGTGGTAATTCTCTTTCTTTTAGGATTGAATTTTATATCTCCTATAGAAGGATAACTGGTATGAATAAGTAATATAATATGATATTGAAATACCTTATAATAAGTTTTATAAAGTGTATTCATAAATTAATGTTTTCTTATAATATAGTAATTAAATAGGTATATGTACATATAGGCATATGGGTGCACACATATGCATATGTTTGCATAAATACAAGGATAAGAATTAAATAATTATATGTATTTATATTTATTATACAAAATGATAAAGGTTATATGGAAATATTAAACTAATTATTAATCATTAATATTTACCTTGAGAGGAATTCCTTGTTGGTGAGAGTAAATAAAAAGTAAACTAAGTGATAGTAAAAATATATACTTTGTGTTAAAGACAATCTACATTAATCTTTACTAAATTAAATAAATTAAAGTGTTAATAATAGTAAATTATGCATGTATAACCTGAAACTGATGAATAATTTAATAATTAAGCTCTAAACTATTAACCAACGATTGGTTGCAAATGGTTGAAATATTTGGAATTTTCCTGTGCAACCACTCCTGTAAGATACTTATGGGAGGAATTTTGAAACAGGAAGGGTGGAGGAAATAAAAGATAATTTCACAAAAGAAAATCTTGTAATATGATAGTGATCAATATATTATCTTTGTGGTTGCATTGTGGGATATTTGGTGGTATCCAGAGGAGAGTTCATGTTTTTGAATCCTGAAGGAGGATAGAGAATTGGATGCAGTGATCAAGGAATTCTCCCTCTACGATTTATCCGCAGGACTCCAGGTAGGATCTATCCTGGAAGGAGATCCTCCACATGTACATGGTGTTTTGTTTGTGTATTTAATTATATTTTCCCTTCTCTGGATCATAGGAAACTGAAATGTGGTGTTATATTTATATTTTCAAAATATGTTTAAGTCTCATTGATGGAAAGGATTCCTCAGAGGAAATTTTCTATTTGAAATAAAGTTGGGCGAATTATTCTTTATTTATTAACTATGATTTTATCATATGAAGTTCAAATATTTTTGCGTTCCCATGTTTCATTCTTTTTAGATATGTTATAAGATTCTCATAGGTCTTTAGGATCCTTTAGGAATGAGTAGGATCAATTTTATTAGGTTCAATATCTCATTTTGCCTTATTTATTTAGTTGGCCCTATGTCAGATTCTGGTGATTTTGGCAGATTGCTCCTAAGGGAAAGATAGGTTTAAGGAGTTTTTTGGAAGGGAAATGAGGAGATCTCAACTAGGTCTTCCTCAAATTCTACTTCAAGAGCCCTTATTATGCCACATCTTACTTGTAAGACCAACCTGCAACTCGTTGCCTCCAACCATGCATAGTACGTGACCAACAACACAATTCTTGGCCAACTATGCAATTCTCATGACCAAATACATAGAAGGCATGTCCAACTGCACAATACCTTCATGAATTGTGTAGTTTCAGGCCCCAACTACATAGCAACGACAACCAACTTCTTAAAACCTCCATTAGGGCCATTTTAGGGATTTTCTGAGGTTTAGGGTGTCTCTTTTGACCTGAGGATGATCTATAAATTTTTGGATCATTGATTTATCTGGTATTGGTATGTTTGGTCCATTTTGATTCCTCCTTAAGAATCTTGAATCATTCTAGATGTTGAATTAGGGTTTAGGAATGTTCGGTGTGCTGGGGACAATTAGTGATCTCCTAAACCTAATCCAATGACATTGTGAGGTTATGACTTATGATGTTATGAGTTTATTGAAGTATTTGAATTTTTTTGAATCTTTTTGATTCATTTTGGTGCCATGTGGATTTGTTTTAATCCATCTGAGTAATTTATTATGACCTAGGGTTGTCTAGTGGATTTGGGCAACTAGTGGTTTCCTAAACTCAATTATTTGATGTTGTAACATTATTATGGCTTCATATATATTATGATGTGGATTCCTTATCTTCTTTTGATACTTGTTTTAGGTAGGGAACCTAAGTGCACTAGGTAAGTGGCTCACAATGAGGGGTTGGGGCCCTAAGTGGCTAGTACCAAGGTAACCCACTAATGAGTTATTTAATCAAGTGGTAACCTGAATAAATTAAATGGGAATGGGGTGAAATACACACTAATCAAGATTAATTTGTGCCTTGCCCATTCTTCTAGTGCTAGTATAGACTATGGATGGGAATGGGAGAATGTGCCTTTGTGATGACATGATCAAACAACCTTATCCTCATGAAAAGTGTTTGATTCTCCATGTGCCTACTTGGGGGTTGGGGCCCAAATTGGCTAGTACCAGGGTAACCCAAGGGATGAGGGATATGCGATGACACTCATCTATCTTGTAGCTTAGATTCCCTACCAATTTTGATCATGTCTTTAGTGGTCCTTGTAGTCTTCTTGTGCTATCAGTTGTGTTATGTTTTGGGGAAGGTTATCACCATCTTAGGAGTATCCTAGTTGTTACCTTCTTGCGTTGACCTTGGTTTCTATCTCCTAGCATGGGGGAGTGGAATCATTTTGGATCCACATGGTTGGGTGGTTAATATTTATTATATCAAGGTATTGTTTGTGGTTAGATGGATGTTCCTTCTCCTGTTCCTTCTAGATTTTCATTTTTCAAGAATTCATATTGTATATGTAAAGATGTACTTATGTATGTGCATTCTTGTAATTGTAAGTTCTTGTAAGGAAATAATTGTCTATGATGAAATGATGTATATAGATATAATTAAAAATAAAGGAATAAAGGAATGGGTAGATCTAGGTGAAAGGAAGGGAAAGGATTGTATTTTATCAATATGAAAAGATAATTATTTAGGGTATTTATTCATGAATATTCTATTACTTTATGTTATACAAGAAATGAACTTAGACTTAGTTTAAGATGAGGTATTTATGAATGAATGCACTACCTTTTAATGTAAGGTTCTTGGAAAATTATTATGAAATGATGAATCAATGAAATAAGATAGCTATAGAATTCAATATTGGATTATGTTTACTATTGGCCTCAAATGTGCATGGAATAATAAAGTACATAGGGTATTGTTATCTAATCAATGTTAGTTTCTCACCTGAATGCTTAAATGAATAGTATAAATAATGGAATAAGTTTAAGTAAATGATAACTCATATATATCCATGTTAACATGTTAGGAATGACGGTAATATTATCCTTGGAAATTAATGTTAAAAGAAAAGGAATAAATTAGTAATCTTAAATTAATTAATCAATGCCTTAATGAGTAACTAGTAATATAAATTAAGAATGTATTAATGGATAAATTAATAGATTAGATAATGTTTCTTGAATAATGGCGTTAGGGAACCTGTGAGGACTTAGATTAGTTTGCAATATTTCATTGGAAAAAATAATATTCACAGCTTTTAGTAGTTAGTTGGCTTGTCCCCTTGGGTTCCCTGGTGCGGCATGATATAAGAGGTTGTAATGGGTCTTAAGGGGTCATAGGACCCATTAGCACCCCTTATGACCCCTTAGGACCCATAATATGTCAGGTAGGGGGTCATAAGGGGTCCTAGGACACAGTAATGTGTACTAGGACCCCTTAAGATCTCTTACGACCCCTTAGGACCAGTTACCATACATTAGTATATGGCAAGGGGACAGGGGGTCATTAAGGGGTCCTAAGTCAACATTAATGTGTCCTAGGACCCCTTATGACCCTTTAGGGCCCCTCTCTCTACATCATAGGGTTTGTAAGGTGTCACAAGGGGTCTTAGGACACATTAATATGTCATAGGACCCCTCACCATACTCTAATGTATGGTAAAGTGTCCTAAGGGGCCGTAAGGGGTACTAGGACTATTTATGACCCGTTTCAACCCTTTAGAACCACTAAGATGTATGGTAAGGGGTCCTAAGGGGTAATAAGGTGTCTTAGGATACAATAATGTGTCCTACAACCCCTTAAGACCCCTTACGACCTTTAAGTACCCCTTATCATATATTAATGTATCTCAAGGGGTCCAAAGGTGTC
>MU223601.1:469862-480970 GCA_018584345.1 Thuja plicata | reverse complement strand
TTTGGACCCCTTACGATACAGTAATATATGATAAGGGGTCCTTAAGGGTTGCAAGGGGTCTTAAGGGGTTGTAGGACACATTATTGTATCCTAAGACACCTTATTACCCCTTAGGACCCCTTACCATACATCTTAGTGGTTCTAAAGGGTTGAAACGGGTCATAAATAGTCATAGTACCCCTTACGGCCCCTTAGGAAACTTTACCATACATTAGAGTATGGTAAGGGGTCCTATGACATTTTAATGTGTCCTAAGACCCCTTATGACACCTTACAAACCCTATGATGTAGAGAGAGGGGCCCTAAAGGGTCATAAGGGGTCCTAGGACACATTAATGTTGACTTAGGACCCCTTAATGACCCCCTATCCCCTTGACATATACTAATGTATGGTAACTGTTCCTAAGGGGTCCTATGACACACATACTAATGTGTCTTAGGACCCCTTAAGACCCCTTACAACCCCTTACCATATACTAATGTCTCTCTACATCTTATGGATGTAAGAAGTCATAAGGGGTCCTAAGACACACTAATGTGTTCTAGGACCCCTTATGACCCCTTAGTACCCTTTATCATGCATTAATGTATGGTAAAGGGTCCTAAGGGGTTGTAAGGGGACCTAGAACACATTAGTGTGTCCTAGGACCCCTTATGACCTGTTACGACCTTTTAGGACCCCTAAGATGTATGGTAAGGGGTCATAAGGAGTCCTAGGAAACATTAATGTGTCCTAGGACCCCTCAAGACCCCTTACAACCCCTTACCATACATTAGTGTATGGTAAGGACTCCAAATGGGTCTTGAGGGGTCTTAGGACACATTAATTTATCCTACAACCCTGCATGACCCTTTATGACCTTTTAGGACCCCCTAAGATGTATGGTAAGGGGTCATAGATCACATTAATGTGTCCTAGGACCCCTTAGGACCCATAATATATATAGTAAGGGGTCCTATGGGGTCTTACGGGGTCATAATGGGTCATCTCTCTCTCTCTCTCTCATGATGACCAATAACTTTGATTTTGAGGAAATATCTCTTCAATTGTCATGGGTGGCAACCTAATCTCGGTGAGAGGGTGAGAAGGAGAGAGAGAGAGAGAGAGAGAGAATGAGGTCATAACCATGGTCCTATGACACATCAATGCATCATAGGACCCCTTAAAAATCCTTACAACCCCAAAGATGTATGGTAAGGGGTCCCAAAGGGTCCTAAGGAGTCATAAGGGGTCCTAGGACACATTAATGTATATTAGGACTCCTTAGGACCCCTTACCATGAATTAATGTATATTTAGGGTTCATAAGGGGTCCTAGGACACATTAACCCTTACAATCCATTAGGACCCCTTACCATGCAATAATATATGGTAACAGGTCTTAAGGGGTCCTACAACAAATTAATGTGTCCTATGATCCCTTATGACCCCTTACCATACATTAATGCATGGTAAGGGGTCCTATGACACATTAATATTTCCTAGGACAACTGAAAATCCCTTAGGACCCCTTACTGGTTTAATTCATTGGTAATAAGATCGGTAATGAATAAATTATCTAGAATTTTGGATCTATACATTAATGTATGGTAAGAGGTTGTAAGGGATCTTAGAGGGTCCTAGGACACATTAATATGTCCTAAGACCCCTTACTATACATTAATGCATGTTAATGGGTCCTAAGGGGTCGTAAAGGGTCCTACGACACATTAATGTGCCCTAGGACCCCTTAAAACCCATCAGGATGCCTTACCATGCATTAATGCATAGTAAGGGGTCTTAAGGGGTCCTAGGACATGTAAATGTGTTTTAGGACCCCTTAAGACCTGTTATGACCAATTACCATGAATTAATGTATAGTAAGGGGTATGACAGATCAATGTTTCCTAGGACCATTTACGACCCCTTACCATGCTTTAATGTATGGGAAGGAGTCCTAAGGGGTGTTGAGGCATTGTGTCTTAGGACCCTTTAAGACCCCTTACAACCCCTTAGGATCCATTACCATACATAAGTATGTGGTAAGGGATCGTAAGGGGTCTTAAGGCATCTTAAGGGGTCCTAGGACACATTTATGTGTCCTAATACCCCTTAAGAACCCTTAGGACTCCTTACCATACATCATTGTATGGTAAGGGGTGCTAAGGGGTTGCAAGGGGTCCTAAGACACATTAATGTGTCTTCTAAGACCCCTTAATATGAATTAATTTATGCTAAGGGTTTCTAAGGGGTCTTATGGGGTCCTGCGACACATTAATGTGTCCTAGGACCCCTTAAGACCCCTTAGGATCCCTTACCATACATAAATTCATTATAAGGGTTCCTAAGGGGTCTTAAGGGGTCTTAGGACACATTAATGTGTCTTAGGACCCCTTAAGACCCCCTAGGACCCCTTACTATATGTTAATGCATGGTAAGGGGTTGTAAGAGGTTCTACAACACATTAATGTGTGTTAGGACCCCTTAAAATCCCTTAGGGATCCTTAGGACCCTTTACTATACATTTAATGCATAGTAAGAAGTCATAAATGGTCTTAATGGGTCTTGAAGACATTTTTGTTGTAATCAAATGCACCCAAAAATGAAAATGAGTTCCAAGAATGGCGTACATAGTTCTAAGATGAAAAAAACCCCTCCTAGCTCACGGTTGTGATGGGAAAATGGTTTGGAAGTTTAAATTTTTGAGATTTATTATTTCTCCCATAAGGAATATGTAAAATAGGGCACATGCACTATGGCTTGGCATTCCCAAGCCTAAGGATTGGGCATGCCCAACCATAGGGTGTGTGCCCTATAGTCTTTTGGGGACCAAAAAGATAAGTGGCATCTTTTTGGTCCCACATCATTGTGCACTTGCACAAATATTAATACATTAAAGCTCAATAAACAATGTGATGCATTGAATTTCAGCTAAGACATAGCAATGATTAATCAAAACATCCTCAAACATGCTCCAGATCCATAGATCATGCCACAACCTATCGCAACACGCTACATGATCAAGTTGGCCAAGAACAGTAAGAACAAAAACATGCCACATGAAAATCACTAAAACTAATTATATAACACAATGTGATCTAGCAACACAAATAGGACATAATCTAGAAATATCAAAAAGAAACATGAAATGCCATGACATGAACAAGAATAATTATGTCTCCAAATTCATAATTGTCTCTGCACTATTCAGTAGGAACACCAAACAAATAATTTTGTCATTAATGAAAAATGTCTTTCCAACATCTAAATCATGAACTACTAAAGTTCAAGAAACACATCCATGTTTTGAACTCACCACTAGGTTAGCAACCAAGAATGTTGAATAATTGATCCACACTGATCCAATAATTGAAACATTGTCTCTACATGAACAACCAAAATACCAATCTATGATAAATCCTTCATAGCTCACTCAAATAATCATGTGAACATCTATAAGTTGATATAGATAACCTATAGATATCAATTAAACCATCTATACATTCACAACATCTAATATTCAATACAATAGTGTACCAAAGTAATCTTCTCACTGAACATCTCAAGAACACTGTCATCAACGGTAAGAATATGTTACATAAATGACAAAACATCAATCGCAGCACATATATGCATAGTATCCAATAAGACTTAAATTTTAATTTTCCTTTTCTATTTTTTGGTTAAAAGCATCCCCACAAAATCAAAATTAAATCATGAGAGGGAGTTGTACCTCTAAAATTTAGAGAAAGATCACATGTTTAATAAATATCTCTTCAACTACTAGTTTTAGTTTAGTCTTTCAATTTTGGGCGTTGTGAGTCATTTAAAAATCTATCTTAAAAAGGCAAAAAATTGAACTAACAGGTTTCAAACAACAAACGTAGCCTTCTAAATATCTAACACCATGTAGTTTATCCCTTTTTTCTACTAATGTTTTGGTGAATGTATGTTTTTTATACGAATTTATGAAGTGGACACATTATGAAAACATGAAATTTGTGTGTGCTCCCCTAGAAATCACTAAAAACTAATCGAAAATAAAATTTCTTTTAAGTGTGTAGAATGGAGTCTAGTTTTTAAAAAAGTAACTTGTTTCAAAATTCAACCAACAAGACAAAATCTAAGCCCAAAATACTACACATTAGTTTTTGATAAAAATTGGACATACTTATAATAGAAATTAGAGATGAAAAACTTAACATAATCATGGTTAGATAGCTAACAAAGAGATATAGAACATCATGTTTTCTAATTTTGTCATTGTTGAGCCACACGCAAACTTAACGGGGAGCACACACAAAAAATGTGAATTTTTGAATGTTTGCTGGAAAACATGTCTCAAACCTATTTGAAACATCCAAGCCTTTGGATTGAATGCTCATGTAAAATCCAAGCCTTAGGCTTGGTGGATCCCAATGTAGTTAAAAGGGTGCACACCCTACTATAGGGCGTGCACCCTCTATGTATGTCAAAATATTGTGCAATGTTAAATTCGGTGTAATATTTTACATTTAGTGTTTTTAATAGGGTGATCGCCCTGTAGGGCATACACCAAATGAGAGAGAGAGAGAGAGATGTTGTAAGGTGTCCTAGGACATTATGACCCCTTAGTACCTGTAGGACCCCTCTCTCTACATCTTAGGGTCGTAAGGGTTATTAAGGGGTCCTAGGACCCTCAAAGATCCCTTATGACCCCGTAGGACCCCTTAACATATACTAATATAGGGTAGGGGATGTTAGAGTTGTCATACTATAGCTAATAATTAATTTACTTAATTATTATTCTATTATACTCTATACTTAAGTTAAACTTAGGCATCTTATAATTCTTTAAGGTTTTTACCTTTAGGGTTTCTTGATTTCTTTTATAAGGAATCACCTCTTTTTAATTAACAACACAGATATTGTTCATAATAGAATATCATTGTTTTGCATATGAACATGATGCCTCTGGCTTTTTGGCCTCCATAGTTTTCTTCTCTTTCTGTTCTTTTGCTTCTTCCATGTAATAGGGTTATGCATGCAGGTGTTCTTGGGAGATTAGGATTTCTACCTAATCTAAAATGGTATCAGAGCCATCCTGCGGCTCTATGTTCATGTTTTGTTGAAGTGTTTCAGAAGCAGGAGGTTTTCTGGTTTTAAGAGTCTTTTTATGTGGATTTAGAGGTGGGCTTTGTTTCTAGTCACTTTGGGCTCAAACGGACATCTCCATTGAGCTCAAAGCACCCCAAAACCCCAAAATCCATATAAAACTTGTCCATTTTGGACAACGTGGCTCTGAGGCAAAAAAAATTAGTTTCCAGTGCCGTACAGGCACAAAAACTGAGAAATTTTTTTAAAAAAATCATTTTTTTATGATTTTTTATTGCGTTAAAAAATGCAGCCAGTGTTATTTAAATGGTGCCACCGCTGGGCCACCACCACAGCCTAGCCCGCGCTTGACCCCGTTGGCTGAGCCTCCAACGAGCCCTGCGGGCTCCACCGGCACCTCCAGCCCCGCCACCGGCAGTGGCACCGCCCACCTGCACTACGCCCGACACCACCGCCTGCAGCGCTGCCCAGCAGGCTTGTAGCCCCACGGACCCTCTTTATCTCTGCGACAGTCACATGGGTGACCTGAGAGCTCCATTTCAACCCCCAGCGTGCTTCATACGCCTAGGGGCCCAAAATTTTTAAGCCCCAGGGGCTAATTTGTTTTATTTTTGGAGCCTTTCTACCCTCTGATGGTGTTTTTGCTCTATTTGGAGCATACGCAGGTCTTTTTCTAACTTCTTTATATCATCAAAAAGATCTTTTCGAGCTCTTTTCAATTATAGAGGTTAGGTTTTTTGTCTCTGCTATTTTGACAATGTTTTTTGCTGTCAAAGTCCAATGTCTATTTTTGCCTTCCGGGAGCCATATCTTGCTCGTCTAGACTCCTTTTTTGGTAAACCATATATTGTCGGAAAGCTGGTTCAGTGATTTTTTCAGTGGAAGGGGTATTTTATCTGGATTCTTCTCCAATTTCTTTCTCCTTTGAGTTTTTC
The DNA here is from genome assembly GCA_018584345.1 of Thuja plicata. Lineage (NCBI taxonomy): Eukaryota > Viridiplantae > Streptophyta > Pinopsida > Cupressales > Cupressaceae > Thuja > Thuja plicata. The sequence goes on along the minus strand of MU223601.1, from coordinate 474,962 downwards.
ACTTTCGCACTCTGGCGAATTACTTGGGTTCTACAAGTCCTGCGATCTCTTCTTTTGTTCTTTTGGCTCACTCTTCTTTCTGACTTTCTGAGCATTGTATGCTTCTCTTCAGTAGCATTCTCTTTTCTGTAAACAAACTAAGATAAAGTGCCTGCTTTTGTATATATGAGATTTTGAGGACCTTGCGTTTGTTTGTACTCGAACTCAGTTATAAAGTGCGATGGGGGGTTATGATGTTTTGCCTTATTTGCTCATCCACCTTTGTCAAGTGAGCATACCTTCCATGACATTAGCCCATGCTATGTGTCCATGACACTGCCCTTTATCCTATGCTTGTACTTCTATTGCACTGTTGGTGTTCCTGATTCTTCTTCTTGCAGCTATTTCTGGCATTGCATTTCAGTATTCCTGTCACCACTCTCCCTGTTCAGCATTATGGGGGGGGTTCACTTGTTGGTTCTATTGCTTCCTTGGTTCGTTTGAGTGATCTACGTATTCAAGTTTTTGTTCCTATGTACTAGGAAGATGCAGTGGCTAGGCACCTATGCATTTCGGTGAGATGGATCATATACTATATAGACACTCTTTCATTCCTACTTTTGGAGGTCACCTCTTCGATTGATCAGCGCTTCAGACTTTGTCTTCTCTACCTAGTCATGCTCTATTTCAGTGGGGGTTCCAGCAGTTACTTCTGACAATGTTTGCAGCTTCTTTCTTTGGAGATGCTATACATGCTCTTTCTTGTTCCTTTCTTTGGGACTTTTTCCTAGGTTGGAGGTTTTGTTTCCTTCATCTAGCTTATCTATTTTTGGGGTAGCATTTTTCCCACTAGGTTTTCTCTATTTCCCAGCTTTACAGATATTTCTTGTACTTGGGTACCTAATCAGGCCTAGTTGCTGGGACCCATAGTTACTTTCATGCATTTTGTTTACATGCATTTTTAGTCCTTAATTGTTTATCTTCTCCCTAAGTTCATCTTAAGGGGGGGTGTTAGAGTTGTCATACTCTAGATAATAATTAATTTACTTAATTATTAGTCTATTATACTCTACACTTAAGTTAAACTTAGGCATCTTATAATTCTTTAGGGTTTTTACCTTTAGGGTTTCTTGATTCCTTTTATAAGGAATCACCTCTTTGTAATTAACAACACAGATATTGTTCATAATAGAATATCATTCTTTTGCATATGAACATGATGCCTCTGGCTTTTTGGCCTCCATAGTTTTCTTCTCTTTCTGTTCTTTTGCTTCTTCCATGTAACAGGGTTATGCATGCAGGTGTTCTTGGGAGATTAAGATTTCTACCTAATCTAACAGGGGATCCTAAGGAATCTTAAGGGGTCAAGGAACACATTAATGTGTTCTAGGACCCCTTCTGACTCCTTATGACCCTTTGGGACCCCTAATATGTATGATAGGGGGTGCTAAGGGGTCCTAGAACAAATTATAATTCCTTGGGACCCTTTAAAACCCTTCTCTACATATTAGGGGTCATAATGAGTCATAAGGGATCCTAAGACATATATATATATTTCCTAGGAACCCTTAAGACCCTTTATGACCCCTTACCATATAGTAATGTATGGTAAGGGATGCTAAGAGGTTTTAAAGGGTCTTAAGGGGTCCTAGGATATATTAATGTGTCCTATGACCCCTTATGACCTCTTATGACACCTTAGGATTTCTCACCAAATATCTTAGGAGTCCTAAAGGGTTTTAAGGGGTCATAAGAGGTCATAAGGATCCTTTACAATCCATTAATATGTCATAGGATCCCTTATGCCCTCTTATGACCCTGTATTACATCTTAGGGGTCTTAAAGGGTGGTAAGGGTCATAAGGAGTCCTAGGACACATTATGACCCCTTAAGACCCCTTACAACCCCTTACCATACATTGGTGTATGGTAAGCAGTCTAAAGGGGTTGTAAGGGGTCTTAAGGAGTTCCAGGACACATTAATGTGTTTTATGACCCCTTATGACCCATAATATGTATAGTAAAGGGTCCTAAGGTCTCATAAGGGTTCCTAGGGAATATTAATGTGTCCTAAGACCCCTTATGACCCCTTAAAAATCTTTAGGACCTGTAAGATGTATAGTAAAGGGTCATAAGGGGTCCTAGGACCCTTTCTCTCTCTCTCTCTCTCTCTCTCTCTCACCTTCTTATAATTTATCTAGAGGGAGAAGGGGAGAGAGAGAGAGATAGAGAGGGTGATAAAGATACAAATAAATATATAGAGGGTGAGGATATGAATAGAGTAGAGAGAGCTTATGAAAAGTTGAGAGAGAGAGAGAGAGGACACATTAATGTATCCTAAGACCATTTATGACCCCTTAGGACCATTTAAGACTTCTCTCTCTATATCTCATGGGTTGTAAGGGATGTTAAGAGCTCTTAGAAAACATTATGTATCCTCTAAGACCCCATATGACCCCTTACAATACACTAATATATATTAAGGGGTCCTAAGGGGTTTTAAGGGGTCTTAAGGGGTCATAAGGGGTCATAAGAGGCCCTAGGACACATTAATGTGCCCTTAAGACTACTTACTACCCCTTACAACCCCTTAGCATACCCTAATGGATTGTAAAGTGTCCTAATCAGGGGTTGTAAGTGTTTCTTAAGGGGTCCTAGGAAAAATTAATGTGTCCTAGGACCTCTTATGGCCCGTTATGATGGTGTAGGACCCCTAAGATGTGGTAAGAGTTCCTAAGGGGTCATAAGGTGTCATAGGACACCTTAAGATCCCTTACGACCCCTTAGGAACACTTAATATACATTAGTTTATGGTGAGGAGACCAAGGGGTTGTAAAGGAGTCCCAAGTCAACATTAATGTGTCATAGGACCCCTTATGACCCTTTGGAACCCTTTAGGACCCCTCTCTCTACATATTAGGGGTCATAAGGTGTCATAAGGGGTCTTAGGACACATTAATGTGTCCTAGGACCCCTTAAGACCCCTTACCATACACTAATGTATGGTAAAGTGTCCTAAGGGGCCGTAAGGGGTCTTAAGGGGTACTAGGACATATTATAACATGTTTAGACCCTTTAGGACCCCCAAGATGTGTATTAAGAAATCCTAAGGGGTCATAAGGTGACCTACGACATAATAATGCATCCTAAAACCTCTTAAGACCCATTACAACGCTTTAGGACCCCTTAACATAAATTAGTGTATGGTAAGGGATCCAAATAAGTCATAAGGGGTCTTAAGGGGTCATAGGACACACTAATGTGTCCTAAGACCCCTTAAGACCCCTTACAACCCCTTACCATACACTAATGTCTCTCTAGATCTTAGGGGTGTAAGAAGTCATAAGGGGTCCTAGGACACACTAATGTGTCCTAGGACCCCTTAAGATCCCTTATGACCCCTTAAGACCCCTTACCATACACTCATGTATGGTAAAGGGTCCTAAGGGGTCATAATGGGTCCTAGAACACATTAGTGTGTCCTAGGACCCCTTATGACCCTTTAGGATAGCTAACATGTATGATAAGGGGTCATAAGGGGTCCCAAGAAACATTAATGTGTCCTAGGACCCCTTAAGACCAGTTAAGACCCCTTAGGACCCCTTACCATACATTAGTGTATGATAAGGGGTCCAAATGGGTCATTAGGGGTTCTAAGGGGTCATAGGACACATTATTGTGTCTTAGGACCCCGCATGACCCCTTATGATCTTTTAGGACCCCTAAGATGTATGGTAAGGGGTCCTAGATCACATTAATGTGTCATAAGACACTTTATGACCCCTTAGGACCCATAAAATCTATAGTAAGGGGTCTTAAGGGATCATAAAGGGTCCTAGGACTCCCTCTCTCTCTCTCTCTCTCTCTCTCTCATGATGGCCAATAATTTTGATTTTGAGGAAATTTATCTTCAATTGTCATGGGTGGAAACCCAATCTTGGTTAGAGGGTGAGAAGGTGAGAGAGACAGAGGTCATAACCATGGTCCTATGATACATTAATGTTTCATAGGACCCTTTAACAACCCTTACAACCCCTAATATGTATGGTAAGGGGTCCTAAAGGGTCCTAAGGAGTCATAAGGGATCCTGGGACACATTAATGTATCTTAGGACCCCTTACCATTCATTAATGTATAGTCATGGGTAGTAATGTGTTTTAAGGGGTCCTAGGACACATTAATATGTCCTAGGACCCCTTACCATGCATTAATGCATGGTAAGGGGTCGTAAGGTGTTGTATAACACATTAATGTGTCCTAGGAAACCTTAAAATCCCTTAGGGCCCCTTACTATTCCTTAATGCATGGTAATAGGTTGTAATGGGTCTTAAAGGGTCCTAGGACACATTAATATGTCATAGGACCCTTTATGACCCCTAATAAACTCTTGCGACCCCTTAACATATATTAATGTATGGTAAGGGGTCATAAGAGTTCATAAGGGGTCATAGGGGATCGTAGGACACATTAATATATCCTAGGACCCATTACGACTCCTTCGGACCTCTTACCATACACTTATGTAGATTAATGGTTCCTAAGGGGTTGTAAAGGGTCCTAAGACACATTAATGTGTCATTGGACCCCTTATAACTCCTCAGGACCCCTTACCATGCATTAATGCATAGTAAGGGGTCCTAGGACATGTTAATGTGTCGTAGGACCCCTTAAGACTTGTTATGACCCCTTACCATGCATTAATCTATAGTAAGGGGTCCTATGATAGATTAATGTTTCCTAGGACACTTTACGACCCTTTCAACCCCTTACCATGCATTAATGTATGGTAAGGAGCCCTAAGAGGTTTTGAGGCATTATGTATTAGGACCCCTTAAGACCCCTTAAAACCCTTTAGGACCCCTTACCATACATAACTATGTGCTAAGGGGTCTTAAGGTATCTTAAGGGGTCCTAGGACACATTAATGTGTCCTAAGACCCCTTAAGAACCCTTAGGATTCCTTACCATACATTAATGTATGGTAAGTGGTCCTAAGGGGTTGTAAGGGATCTGAAGGGGTCCTAAGACATATTAATGTGTCCTAGGACCCCTTACTATGAATTAATGTATGATAAGGATTCCTAAGGGGTCATAAGGGGTTTTAAGGGGTCCTAGGACACAT
>MU223601.1:422881-434435 GCA_018584345.1 Thuja plicata | reverse complement strand
CTGTGTAGTTTTTTGAGTCAAACTCATTGACCCACGATTCATGAGTAGTGGTTCACACGAACCCATCTCTCATGAGAATGAATGGAACACTTAGCACTCATTGGATCTAGGTGATGCACACAGAGGTTAAGCACCGGGACTTCCCGGGAGGTCACCCATCCCAGTACTACTCCAGCTCGAGCGCACTTAACGACGGAGTTTCCTCCATGATTAAACCCACTCTACTTGCATCCTCAAAATAAATGTCTTAAAATATGTTAACTAAATCTCCACAAAAATATGTCTACTAAGTACGAAGTAATGATTACTTTGTATTTTAATGGTTACGATTAAAAGTATCATTTCATAGAATAACCACAAATTGAGTGAGAACCTCGATTTCCAACATGTTCCACACTATTTTAACCGAAAGCGGAAACCTACCCTCGCACCAACTTCGACCCATTATCACCTCAAAAGTCGGGTCAATATATCGACATAAGTGCTTCCGTCTTTCATGATCGCAAGAAACACAAAGTCTTGTTCAACCATAATTTATTTTAACCTTCTCTACGAAAAAAATAAATAGAGAGCGCCACAAATTCTTCCACGCACAACATGTCTAGAAATAAATTAACAAAGAAAATAGAATATGGATGGTCTGAAGGAAACCTACTCCAAGACGAGAGCAATGATAACGACGTCATTGTGACACCTAACGGAAGGCAGTCTACCTAATTCACTTACCGAATAAGACCTCGTTACTTCAATCAGAAACCCTCTGCTTTTGTACACAAAGTAGTCAGTCCTTTTTGTCTGAGCTCCAAAAAATGGCCAAATGCGGTGTAACAACGGCCATTTTATGTCTGATAGTGTTATGTTGGAAAATAGCAGAGGGCACAGACCAGACCATCGTATTTTACATGCACGACGTAGTGAGCGGACCGAACCAGACGGCGAAACCGGTTGTTCCTAATGGAAACACCAACAATTTGGCCTTCGGTTCGATTACGGTTATCGATGACCTGCTAACCCAGTCAGCCGACCCTTCTTCGACTGTTGTGGGAAGAGGGCAGGGCATGTACATCACAGCGGGCCTGGATTCTCCCACTCTTTTGCTGGTTTTCACGGCCGTTCTCACCAGTCCTGAGTATAGTAATAGTACCATTAGCTTGCAGGGCGCCGACAGGATTACGCAGGCGCAGAGAGATATTCCTGTTCTTGGAGGCACCGGATTGTTCAAATTTGCTCAGGGTTATGCAACCATGGAGACCGCCTCTCTCACCGGATTTAATGCCGTTCTCCAATTTACCGTACTTTTGCGTTATTAGATGCTTCGGTTCGAGGATGTTTTCTTTAAATGTCAAATACTTTCTGATGGAGTCTTCCCCTCGCTGTAAAAGATTTTTCAGTCATTGATTTTGAATAAAATATAAAGCTTGGATTTGAATTTTCTCCGCGACCTACAGATTTCTGTGCAAATAGATTGTTTTTAGGAAATTTAGGATATTTTAAGGTCGGTGATAAAGATCAAATCGTGAGGCAAACGTATATTTCCTTTAAACTCGAGAAATTTCTACAGTCCATAATCTAACTCTGTAGAATTTCTTATCATCATTTCCACAATTTAATTAAGAAATATATATCTTCTTGACTTTGTAATCTACATAAATTCAAATTTGCTTAGGGTTATGCAACCATGGATAATGATCAAATCGTGAGGCAAGCGTATATTTCCTTTAAAGTCAGGAAATTTCTACAATCCATAATCTAGCTCTTGTAGAATTTTTCACCAACATTTCCACACAGTTTAATATATATATAATTTTCAAATTGAGATTCAAATCTATCCAAATTCAAATTTGCTTAGTGTTATACAACCATGGAGATCGCCTCTCTCAGCGGGTTTAATGCCGTGCTCAAATTTACCGTTTTTTTTGCGTTATTAGCTGCTTTGGTTCTCGGTCTTGTTCGTGGATGTTTGCTTTGAATGGCAAATGCTCGGATGGAGTCCTCCCCTCGCTGTAAAAGATTATTCAGTCATGTATTTTGAATTAAATATAAAGCTTGAATTTGAATTTTCTCTGTGACATACAGATTTCTGTGCAAATAGATTATTTTCAGGAAATTTAGGATATTGTAAGGTCGGTGATAAAGATCAAAACGTGAGGCAAAAGTATATTTCCGTAAGTCAGGAAATTTCTACAGTCCATATCTAACTTTGTAGAATTTATCATCATCATTTACGCAGTTTAAATAAGAAATATATACCTTCTTTTTCAATTTACTTTGTAATCTATGTACATTCAAATTTGCTCAGGGTTATGCAACCACGGAGACTGCCCCTCTCAGCGGATTTAACGCCGTGCTCAAATTTCACCATATTTTTTCGTTATTAGCTACCTCGGTTCTCACTCTGGTTCGTGGCTGTTTGCTGTGAATGCCAAATACTCTCTGATGGAATCTTCCGCTCACTGCAAAAGATGATTTCAATAATATATAAAGCTTGAATGTGAATTTTCTCTGTGACATACAGATTTCTGTGCAAATTAGCAATTTTCAAGAAGTTTGTGATCTTTTTAAGGCCGCTCATAAAGATCAAATCGTGAGGTAAACGTATTACCTTTAAAGTCTGGAAATTTCTACAGCCCATGATCTAACTGTAGAAATTTTCCTCATCGTTTACACAGTATAATTCAGATATACATATCTTCATTTAAAATTGGCATCATTTTAAGGATATGGATTTGATTCAGTCGAAGCAAAGTGAGAACGTATTTCCATTACATATTATGTTCTTGAGATAGTGGATTTGTTGCAGCTGAGTGTTTGTGTTTTTTGGTTTGTAGTCTACCTTACATTTTGTTTTTAATTAGAATTTGGTTTGTTGGTGGGAGGGAGGCTAGTTGATCTGAATTCTTGTTTGTCTTTTTTATCTCTGAACAATTAAAGGAGAATATATTTTTTTTAAAGAAGTCTTTTTTTTTTTTTTTAAGCTTAAAGTTCACTGATTCTCTTCCAATCAAACAGAATCTTTGAAAATAAACTAATTAATTTTAGAAAGTATTTGATAGTGATCATTTAATTTTTCTATATCTTTTAAACTACAACTCTATCTCAAAATGAAAAATTTGAGCTAAAAGTAAATTACCCATATATCTTTCTAAAATATAAATTAAATTTCTCTAATTAATATAGAAATGAAAATTTAATTGGGATCATTTTAAAATAAAGTTCAAATGGCCGACATTGTAATTTACACCAATTTAAACTTTTATTGAATATATCTCGTTTTAACAAACTATAACTAATCAAAACGTTACGAAACATCTGATTAAATAATTATTGAAAAACTTCAAAAGATTATGATAGCTGAAAAGTGATTGATTTAACCAAAACATGTCGGTTTCTGTTAATTGATCTCCGTGGTCAACCTTGAAACTGTTCGTTGTGACAATTTGATTGGGGTAGGCATTAATGATGTCTTAGTTTTGTTTATTGCCTTGTCATTTCCAAGACTAGGGAGAACGTCCGCCATTCATTATACAACTTGGAAAACTTTCAAATTGTAATATTAGGTTTATATATGAAAGGGAACAAAAAAGTATCTCTCAATAATTTCACTCGACAAAGACACGTTTTATGATGCATGTCTTCGCTGTTATGAGGTGGCGTGGCGGGGCCATGTTGCAGTACTTCTACTCACGTTCACCGACCATCATTTTATTTCCTGAATATTGCATTCACTGCTTTTGCCTCTTGGTAAAAATTGTGAATGGAAAGTTATTTTTCAAAGGGAATTATGTATTTGAATGTTATAGATGTATAGATTAAAATAATTAATAGTAGTTAAAAGGCGTTATTAAACGGTATTATGTGTGTTAAATTTTTTATATTTATATATTTTTTAAAGTTATTAAATGTATTCTTTAGTTATATGAGATTTAAATATTTGTAAATGGAAACTATTCAATAGTATTTTTAGGTTTTGTTTATGAGAAATAATATAGATCGTATGTTGTAGTCTAATGTATATGCATTCAAAGTACATGGTTATGAATATTTTTAGCTTTTTTTAAATGTGTATTAAAGATATGATTTCTATGAAATTTTATGTTGCGGTAGGAAAATTCTATCAATTATGGCTTATAATTTTTCCTACAATTCATAGTTAAGGATAAAACTTGATTGAGTCACCTTATCGAGCATTCTTCCAAAGCATATCCATTTAGCAAATATATAAAAATAATAAGAGATATAATTATGCCAATAAAAAATTGAATGTGTAAAGACCACCACAATAGCAATTAGCATAATTCACAAAATATACATAATTAGGCATAAGTCATTGTCATGTGTTCAAATATACCAGATTAGAGATATAAAATTATTTTTTGACATAAAGTTAGAGTACATAAAGTAATAACAAGGTAGAACATACGGAAGTATATTCCTTTACAATAGACAAAAATGTTGAGTAGAATGAATGCATAATGTACATAGTTGATGATAGTTTTGACAAGAAATCTCGATACCTATCTCATTCCAGAACTTCACATGTGAAAACATTGTCAAAGCACTTATTTGTCCAACCACAAAGTATTTACACTCCCCTAGAATTCTTCCTGAAATAAAGAATAGTCGGCCCAACACAAGGACACCTAGCAATGCAATTCTAGCAAGAGTAATGATATTTTGTGCAATATGATATACCTACATTCTAATGCTATGGCGTCAGTATCACAAAAACACAATAAAGAAGACACCATAATTCATCCATGCATTAATTCTCGAAGCCAATGAAAATTTTGGTCACACACTTCATTCCATAGATAACAATTCTTGTTCTACATGAGATTCTTATAAGAGAGCACATCATAGCTAATAAATCTAAAAAGGCATCTTCAACACATCATTTATTAAATCATGTAAAATCTTACCCAAGCACACATAAGCATATGATCCATACATAAGCATATGACAACTTCATCCTTTCAACAAACTAAAAATATACAAACATTAAGTAAACAAAAGTACATAAGTGCATACAAGTAAATTAGTCTATGCATATCCACATGTGTAGAATTGAAAATAACTTAAGAAGATAGTGTATTAAAATAATACAACATGTCTAAGAAACAAGCTTCCATCAAATTGCAAAATTAGCATAAATTATACACCCAATGAGAACATTTTTTTTGATCGGTAAATGGCCAAGGCTTGATAATTTTATTATTATAATAATAAATGTTACCAAAACTCCATTCAAATGGGCACTGGTAGGAAAGAACGGAGTCAAGAAAACCTCTAGTCTTGCGTGGGGATCGACGGTCCACTGAATACTTACAAAGAAACTTATAGGGGCATACTCATTTCACAAAAATAGTCTTACAGAAAAATTACAATATGATTTTCAAAGAATAGTGCTGGATTTGACTGTACTCCTGCCATTGTTTTAATACATATTGTCTTTTCTGCTTTATCTCCATTATGTTTCCAGGGAGAAACTTTATATTTGTATGAAACTTCTTTAGGTTAATCCTTATCTCATAACGCCTGTTGAAACCAAAATTTGTATCTATTTCTGCAAAAAAAAAACATATGGGAAAAGAAAACCATTGCCTTCTGCAACACCTTGTTAGAACAGAATAGATAAAATTTAAGAGAATATTACTTTTCTTTGATACCCTGGTGGAAAATTTTCTAACCATCGCATACTCTTTATGGATTCCCAACAGAGAATCCTAAAAAAATGATAGCACATGAACCCTATTCTATCGCTATTTTTCAAATTTTAATGAAACCCCTTGCTACAAACCAATGGTATTCTATTTTATGTACCCTATAATATATTACTGAATAGGGTAACTATATATCAAAAAAGAAATATTTACATTTTTATATTTACATAAATATATAACTGTATATAACTCCATATATTCAGATATAATCTAAAATTTTGAGCAAAATTTGAAACATGGATACCAACTCAGGAACTAAAGACTTTGATATCATACCATAGGTCTCTATATTATCTACTCTTAACACAGATTGAAATGATATATTCATGCTGATAATAAAGGATCATGACACAAAACATATGGATCCCTGATCTGAAATCAGTACATATCTAAGTAAAGTTTGTATTGATTTCAAAATCAGGTATTTGTACTATCTACTCTTAACATAGATTGAAATGATACATTCATACAGATAATAAAGGATCATGACACAAAACATATGGATCCCTGATATGAAATTAGTACATATCTCAGTACTAACAAGTATTAAACCAAATTGTGATCGTCATCTATTAACACTTGCCATCATATTCCTTAGAGCAAAGTCTATAACTATTTATATAGGTAACATGATGAAATATCTATTTGAATTATCAAAGTTAATGCATATTTTAATCATTAATTTGTTTATATATATATATATATATATATATATATCTTAAACTGGTTCCTATTCTATTCCAGAAAAATGTTTCTAAAAATATTTTCATTTCCTCTTATAATTTAAAATAAGAACTGAATAAGATCAAATTATTGTTTGTTAGGATTAAGTAATACTGAGAGGGGGGTGAATCAATATTACAACACTTTAAATTAAACTTAAACCAATTCCAAATAAACCATAATATTTCTGAAATGAAAAGAACATAAGCAAATAACACACGACTCATTACACCATAATTTGTTGTCAAGGAAACCCTGGCCAAGGGAATACCCCGGTGGGAATGGTACCCACAAGCATTCACTAAAGTATAATTTCCATGTTAGGATACCTAGCCCTATTAGGAGTTGAATATTACATAGTACATTTCCTTGTTAAAGGAATATCAATCCTGTTAAAGGTATACAACACCCTGTTAGGGGTACACTGAGATTACAGCTCTTACAACCAATACTTATGTTACAAAGTGTTCTCAATAATGAACAAAACAAGCATCTCCAATGCTTAGATAGTTTCAGTTGTAGTTCTCAAAAGTATCTGTCAACCTCTGATCTCGCATTTTCCATCAATAATCTCTAATATCTCTTTCACATACACACACATCTTCGTTTTATAAAATTTTCTTCATGTGTGTGTGTGTGTGTGTGTTACATCATTTGGTCGGATCTCAAATACAATACAAAATAGAATAAATAAGTATAAAAAAAAGTAAATACAATGTCGGCGCTCATGTACTACCAAAGTACAGGTAATTCTCAATGACAATATAACTTAGCATGTTTGGATTCTATCTCATGCTCCCTCAATCATCGTGTCTGTTCAACTTCCCTGTTTCACTGTTCTACTATCTTCGCATGTCTTCAAAACACTCTAACTCTCTACGATCATCACCAAAGCATAAGGGACCTTAACTGAAGGTCATACATATCCCATAATGTCTTCCACTAAGCTCGCAAGTCATCAAACATCATATATGATCTTCGTTGTCCAAAACAATACTATTATACTCTGTACTTCTATTTCTATACTTAGTTGATTTCAGAATTATATCTACAAAAATGTACTTAACTCCATCATTATATCAGATGTGTTGCCATAAATGACAACTCTCAAGTGTCTCATCTCACACCAAAAACATCACTTGCCAACAATCTCTCCCTTTGGCATTGATGACAACACTTAGTGAACAATGACAAGTGTCCGAACACAAACTGTTCTCTTCTCTTCTTTTCCCATTTTTTTCATTTTTATTCTCTTCTCCCCTTTTCAAAACAATGGAAAAGGTGTATCCAAAAATTTACAAAATTTAGAAATTAGTGCTTGCTCACCAATTTTAGAACATCTTGAAAGGAATCTTCCAAGATCTTCACTTCTGCATTCCATGACTCTACCAATAACTGACTAACATGTATTAGTGCATTTAGTGCATAGGATGAAGTCTCTGCTACTTTTAAATCTATGGGCATAGAATTTGTCAATGAATCTGCAGTCTTCTCCATGTGAGATAGATGAACTTCAAGCATTGATAGCTTAGGAGTGATTAGACTCTTCAACAAACAAAATCTTGTCATCGCTCTCCCTTTCTCTATATCCAAGACATTCAACTTATCAAAAATCTTTGATACCTCTCTGTCCATCTCCATTACAGATTATGAGGAGGTCTCACAATTGTGAATCATGCTATTCAGAGTATCCCTATCCTTTGCAATGATGTCTTCAATATTTTGAATGTGTCTGATAGGGTTCATGCAATAGTTGTATAACATCCTTCCATGTGTGACACAACTTTTGGCCTTTGATGTAGCTGATCTCAGAATTCCATAGTCCCATGAAATAGACTGGCATACCTCCTTCAACTTCTTCTCTAGATAATTTTTCTCTGCCTTCTCTTCAGCGATCTTCACTAAGGACTCATAGTGACTATCAAAATCATCTAGTGCCATTTTCAAATTCTCTGCATCATCTTTACTTTGAAAAAAAATAGGGACTGGAAGTAGTTTATTCACAGTATTAACTGCTCTATTAATTACCTTAGCCTTTTTGTCTCCTTTGTGCTTAGATCTTTCTTTTGCCTTTGTGAATGCAATGAAGGATAGTCTCATCAGTTCATCCTCATCCATACTGTCAACATCTGTGCTTACAAACTTGTCCTTACTTGTGAACAATAGAAAAGTGGATTTGTCAATTTCATGTTTTATTTCAACTCTTGCCTCTTCTCTTTTCGTCGTATCTATCTCATCTCTATGTTCAGATTCTACTTTCTACTCTTCCTCTTGTTGTGTTTCCTCTTCATCTGCCACTGTATTATCAATATTTCCTTCAAATGGATCTTTTTCATTAAGTGAAGTGTCAAGGGTCACAGGCACACCATAAACAAATAAATCTGGTTGCATGTCAGTGCTTACTTTGCTCTTCTCAACATTTGCCTCAACTGACTTAGAGCTCTCTCCAATTCCTATATGTGTAGGCATAGTAGGTTTAGGAGGTGAATTTATCTCATGAATATTGCTCATAAGTATCTGATCTAATGCCTTTTGAGTCTCCTGTATGACTTCATCATATTTTCTTCCCATAATTTTCACTAATCTTGGTTTAGTTCTCAATAAGGGTTGAGCTCCTCAAGTACTCTCTCTCTCTCTCTCTCTCTCTCTCTCTCTCTCTCTCTNGCTCTCTCTCTCTCTCTCTCTCTCTCTCTCTCTCTCTCTCTCTCTCTCTCTCTCTCTCTCTCTCTCTCTCTCTCTTGTGTGTGTGTTACATCATTTGGTCAGCTCTCAAATACAATACAAAATAGAATAAATAATTATACAAAAAGTAAATACAAATGTCAGCACTCATGTACTACCAAAGTATAGGTAATTCTCAATGAAAATTAAAATTAGCACGTTTGGATTCTATCTCATGGTCCCTCAATCATCATGTTTGTTCAACTGCTATATTTCACTGTTCTACTGTCTTCGCATGTCTTCAAAACACTCTAATTCTCTAAAATCATCACCAAAACAAAAGCAACCTTAACTAAAGGTCATACATATCCCATAGTGTCTTCCTCTAAGCTCGAAAGTCATCAAACATCATATATGATATTCACTGTCCAAAACAATACTGTTATACTCTATACTTCTATTTCTATACTTAGTCAATTTCAGAACTGTATCTCCAAAACTGTACTTAACTCGTTCATTATATCAGATGTGTTGCCATAAATGAAAACTCTCAAGTATCTCATCTCATACCAAAAACATCACTTGCCAGTTTGACATTGTTATGTAGAGAACTGGAACATACTTAACCAAAGACGTATGTAGAGAAACATATCTATTGATGTAATTTTGTAGATTCCTCTCCTGAAGCCATTACAGATATATATTATGTGCTAACTTCAAGAAAAGAGACCAAAAAAAAAAAATCATCTCCTTCAAAATCCATCAGTATAAACGGTATTAAATAGTAAATTTTCTTTCATAGCATACCCATTTGTCAATAAATACTTATAATAAGAATCAAAAGTTTTTTGGTGCAAAGACTCATTATCAAAAATCAATATATAATCATTCTAATGTATTTATCCTATGACATCCATTTTTTATAATATTCGAATCAAAATATTGTTTCTATTTTAACCTATTCTCCCTAAACCCCTACTAACTACCTAAAAATATATTTAAACAAGACAAAATATCATAAGAGTATTGTAATCAGGATTAAATTGTATTACTTGCCCTTTATTCTACTAAGCGACCTTCCATATTATGGTATACTTATCAACTGTTAATTTCCTCCTTAAATTTTTTAAGAATCAAAATTTCCTCGTCTGAATCCTTGTCTCCCCTCTTACCGTATTTTTTACCTGGACTCTTGCTTAACCATCCTTTTTTTTTTAATAAAAATTGGTGGTTCAGCCTATAATTGTTCCATACTTATCTTATTGGGAGGTGAATGGATGGTGAAACCTTCTTCTACAAAGTACTGGGATAACCAATTCGGGTCATAGGATACCTTGACATGAGTCCAAATCAATAGAAAATGGAGGTTTCTTTTTATCTTCTCCCAATGGTTATCAAAGACATCATAATCTCTGAACATCAGACATGGCCTTCGAGGTAACTTGTTATCATGCTCAATATTACCTATTGCAACTCTCATATAATCTTCAGGGTATGGTACCATTTGTCTGATATTAATACTATTTACCACTTCTTCCAAGCCTCCTAGAATTCTATCTATGAAGATATTTCTACACAGTCCTATAGTCTCAATCTTACTATATCCTACCCGGAGTAAGCATGATATGAACATTCCTACAAAATCACCATTGGTTCGCAAAGTGAAGATATAGTCAAAGCATACATCACCTAATGCTAATTCAACCACCCTTCTAGTCATGTCATCCATAGGCTTTAAAATTCTACTCCATCTCTCTGGTGTTATCTTCCCTGGAAATGCCAAATCCCTTTTATTCTTAATATGGAAAGTTCTGACAATGGTATACATTTTCTGTAATAGGAAATCACCCATATTACTCTAAACCCAAAAATAGAAAAATAGATATATTAAATGCGCAACTCTATGCTTCATACCTGCTTCCTCCCTTATTAGAATCGAGCAAGATAATTTGAAAAGACTTTTCTTCCTTTCTTAAATAGACCGAGTGTGACTTCAAAAGACATTATATTCTTATTAATTATTCGTTTGCTTAATTATACCAGTCTTTTTAACCCTATTAATTACATATTATGCGTATAGATTTTCTTGAATGTATTTATTAAGGTGCTCTTTGATTTGAGTATTAAATATGATGGAAAGTAGTGGCGTGTCGTATCATGATTTTACCACACAAATCTATGCAGGATTTTGTTGCCATAATTCCTCTCTTAATGAAAGAGACTTTAATATTAAATATTTCCTTCAAGTCCTGATGACTCAATTATTACTATTAATAATTCTGTAGTTTCTACTTTTATCTTAGCTTTTACTTATTATGATATTTACTAATCATTTTTAATTTAATTACCAAACTATTTCTTAAAAACTATTTTAGGTAATCTATTTTTAGTAGGCATATCAAATGAAAAACATATATCCATATATAACTCAGTTTTCATATATATATATA
>MU223601.1:392221-415965 GCA_018584345.1 Thuja plicata | reverse complement strand
GAGTAGTTTAGGTAGTTTTCATTTTGTGCTTCTTTTCTTGTGTAAATAGCTCTTTTTGGCTCCATTTAAATGTGGTGTACTTGATGATGTCATCAAATGTTAGGATGATGTCATAGAATTTTTTAGGTTCCATAGATACCCTAGGTATTCTACCTAAAGTTAGCTAAAGTAGGTTGGTGAAGGAAACACTTAAAAAGTGTTATTGGCTAAAAAATGAAAAATGTTGCTATGCAACATTAGCAACTTTTCAAAGTTGCTGACAACATTTTGTTGTCCAGAGGAAATCGATGTTTTAAGAAGTTTTGAAGCCATAGAAGGGTGGGGAAATGTGTGTCTAAGGGATATAAGGTGGAAAAACCCTAATTGTGAGGGTGGAAGTTCATTCTGTACGGACTGGTATTCTGGAGCAAAGAGAGTTTATTGAAGGGACAACAGATTTGAAGCATTGTGTGTTATTTTTGCATTGAATGGATTGAAAGGGTAACTGTGACTATTGGAATCCATGAATGTACATGTTACCAAGCTTTTCCAATAATTTTTTTTCTTTGTAATTGTTTTTTGGTTGTTGTTTGTAAATTTCTTGGTTTTGGACTGTTTGTTGTCCTGATTTGGAGCAAGGGGCAAAGATGTGGACCTAACTCCACTTCCCACCATTGGTTCTATATGGCCATCTAAGAATGGGGACTAGGTCCATGGAGATACCATTTTGTGGAAGGAGGAGCTCTCAAAGTGCTGGCATGTATTTTTAAGCACTTGCCCTAGGCGAGCTAAACTCATAGCCTGGTTAGAGGAAGCAAGTGACAGTTGATTTAAAAGTTGCAGGGGGTGTTCTCATGAGCCAAGAAGGCCATGGGTGTGTTTCATGATGTTTTTTAGGTGTTCCCCAAGGTGGAGGAGTGCCCAAAGATCCAACAAGATAAGGTTTGAAGCCCAAGACACCAAACTGGTCTAAACACAAGAATTGTGCCATTTTCTGATAACAGGGTGTACGGACAGTTCCAGACTAAGGGACCTAGAAAATCCTTGTGGGTTTTTTCCTTACCTAAAGACTACCAGAAAAGATCAGGGGGTCCTTTGAGAGATTTTTATTGTTTTTAAGGTTTCTTTAAAACTAGGAGGGCTAATTGTGCAAAAAGGCTACAAGGCCAATAAAGTAGGGAACTAGAACCCTATGGCAATATGGATCAACTTGGTGGTTTCAAACCTAGGTTGGAATTAAAAAATGGAGTATGTTGAAGCCCTAACCCTCTTGCAAATCCAAACTTAAGTGTAGGGCTTGGAGTGGTTTGAGTGGAAGGTTCTTATGGAACACAAGAATGGTGTTTTTAACATGATAGGTAGTTTCCTTGGTTGGAGAGGAAGAACTGATTCTTCCAAGTGTTGAAGGGTGGATTGAGGAAGCCCTATAGGTCTTGAGAGAGACCTATTAAGAGTTTCAAGCAAACTCAGAAGGTTACCAAGGAGGCTCCCTAACAGTATCTATCCCAGTCTTCAACCATCATCACATGAAAGGTAGGAATCTTCCTATCATTTTTTCATAAAATGTTGAGAGTATCTTGGCTTTGGGATAGTTAAATCTTCTCTGATGCTTGAAATCACCTTATTCAAATCTATAAGATATTCCCTTTTGAATATTTTCCTGCATAATCTTCAGGCTATAACATGTAAGTCAGGATCAATTTGTAAGGCCAAAGCTATAAACATAACTGGGATATCAGAGTTCACTCGATGACTATTGTGATTTTCAATTAATTTGCTTCCTAGGATAATTAAAACAACCCTTACAGTAATTTCATAAGTTTCCAACATCATTTTCTTGATTCTTTTCATAGTAATTTTACCATCAAAGGCTACTTGAGATTTTGAGCATCTGAGCTTAATTGCAGTAGCCATATTTTCACAATTGAACCTCTGATTGAATTTCCTTTCACCATTTACATCTAGCCTTCTATTTATAAGTATGTGAGGAATATAGTCCCAGGTATTTATAGTTGGAACGATCTTAGAATTTGGATCATTTAAGCTTTTATCCACTTGACGTTTCAAATTCGTTAAGACGTCATTTATTATTGATTTTTTATTTGTAATATGTTTATAAACTAATACCCTAAACATATATAGACTTTGTCTTAAATCCTATACCTATTTTATCTTTTATAATTCCTTGATTAGCTAAGTTAATAACACCCTAGTTTCTTTTCTATAAATATAATTAGTAGTGTTATGTTCTAAGTATATTAAAAGATCTCTAACCTATCTAGAAAATTTACTCGATTTCTACTCATATTTAAGCCTACTAAGGAGCCCTAAATTCTACCTCCAAATTCCTATCTATTTTATTAGATATTAACAACTTCTTCATTCCTTCCTTCTACACCTTCATTGGCTAGGGAATCAACAATTTGATTACCCTCCCTATAAATATGATTAATTGTGTAATCATTAAATAACGATAATAAATTCAATCCTCTCTTCACAAACCCATTTAGTCTCCAATTTTGAGTATTTCTTGTTCTAATAGCATTAATGATTAGGGAAAGTCACCTTCTATTTCAAGATTATCTAAATTTAGTTTTTTTACATAACAATAAACCTTCTATTAGAGCATTGCATTCTGCAACAATGTTATTAGTAGCAATTCGTAAAAGGGAATCTTTGTGTACAATCAAATTACCTGACCAATCATGAATACAACACCCTATCTGTGGCCTTCCTGGGTTTCCTTTGGAAGAAGCATCAAAGTTAAGTTTGAACCATCCATCAGAGGGAGGTTTCCATACACATTTACGTCTTAAATCTTCCTTGTCTACTCCTTGTTGACCTACAAAGGGAGGAATTTTTATACCAAACCATAGTTTCCTCAATTTCTCATCTTCTTGAGTGAACAAAAAATCCTTCCTTCCCAACATATTATAATTATTCCCTACTTCCACTATGCATGCTTCTATTTTGTTTAAAATTTCATCTTGGTCTAGTTTCTTATCCTCAAAGATTCTTCTATTTCTTTCCTTCCATAATTCCCATATTACTATGGAGGGAGCAATAATCCATATCTTCACAAACCAAAATCCTTCATTCTAGGCCAACATTTAAGGGTATCCAACAAGTTGCAAGGAAAATCCATTTTCCAAATTAATTTTTTAGCCAACCAAGTCCAACAATTATGCAAAAATTTACAATTTGTGAAAAGGTGATCTACAGATTCACACTCTTTTTCACAAAAGACACATCTCGATGGCCCAAGATAACCCATTTTCTGGAACCACTCAACAGTCAAAATTCAATATTGTACTGCTGCCCATGTGAACATACCCGCCTTTGGAAGACAATATTACAACACTTCAAATTAAACTTAAACCAATTCCAAATAAACCATAAGTATTCTGAAATGAAAAGAACATAAGAAAATAACACACAACTCATTACACCATAATTTGTTGTTGAGGAAACCCTAGCCAAGGGAAAATACTGGTGTGAATGGTACCCCCAACCATGAACTAAAGTATAATGTCCTTGTTAGGAGACCTAGCCATGTTAGGAGCTGAATATTACATAGTACATTTCATTGTTAAAGGAATATCAACCTTGTTAAAGGTATACAACACCTTGTTAGGGGTACACTGAGCTTACAGTTCTTACAACCAATACTTCTGTTACAAAGTGTTCTAAGTAATGAACAAAACAAGCATCTCTAATGCTTAGATAGTTCCAGTTGTAGTTCTCAACAATATCTGTCAACCTCTTATCTCACATTTTCCATCAGTCATCTCTAATATCTCTTTCATATACACACACATCTTCTCTTTACAAAATATTCTTTACATATATGTGTGTGTATGTGTGTTGCATCATTTGGTTGGCTCTCAAATACAATACAAAATAGAATAAATAATTATACAAAAAGTAAATACAATGTCGGCACTCATGTACTACCAAAGTATATGTACTTCTCAATGACAATTAGAATTAGCACGTTTGGATTCTATCTCATGCTCCTTCAATCATCACGTTTGTTCAACTGCTATATTTCACTGTTCTATTGTCTTTGCTTGTCTTCAAAATACTCTAACTCTTTGAAATCATCACCAAAACACAAGAAACCTTAACTGAAGGTCATACATATCCCATAGTGTCTTCCTCTAAGCTCGAAAATCATCAAACATCATATATGATCTTCGCTGTCCAAAACAATACTGTTATACTCTATACTTGTATTTCTATACATTTCAGAACTGTATCTCCAAAATTGTACTTAACTCGATCATTATATCAGATGTGTTGCCATAAATGACAACTCTCAAGTGTCTCACCTCATACCAAAAACATCACTTGCCAACATTGTTATGTAGAGAAGTGGAACATACTTAACCAAAGACGTATGTAGAGAAACATAGCTAATGATGCATTTTTGTAGATTCCTCTGCTGAAGCCATTATAGATATATATTATGTGTTGACTTCAAGAAAAGAGACCAACAAAAAAATATCATCTCCTTCAAAATCCATCAGTATAAACGGTATTAAATAGTAAATTTTCTTTCATAGCATACACATTTGTCAAAAAACACTTATAATAAGAATCAAAAAAAATTTGGTGCAGAGACTCATTATCAAATATCTATTAATAGAGTATATATTCATTCTAATGTATTTATCCTCTGACATCCATTTTTCATAATACTCGAATCAAAATATTGTTTCTATTTTAACCTATTCTCCCTAAACCCCTACTAACTACCTAAAAATATATTTAAACAAGACAAAATATCATAAGAGTATTGTAATCGAGATTAAATTGTATTACTTTCCCTTCATTCTGCTAAGCAACCTTCCATATTATGGTATACTTATCAAATGTTAAATTCCTCCTTAACTTTTTTAAGAATCAAAATTTCCTCGTCTGAATCCTTGTCTCCCCTCTTACCTTTGTTTTTACTTGGACTCTTGCTTAACCATCCTTTTATTATAAAAATTGGTGGTTTAGCCTGTAATTGTTCCAGACTTTAAAATTCAGCTCCATCTCTTTGGTGTTATCTTCCCTGGAAATGTCGAATCCCTTTTATTCTTACTATGGAAAGTTCTGACATTGGTATACATTTTCTGTAATAGGAAATCACCCATATTATTCTAAACCCCCCCCCCAAAAAAAAGATATATTAAATGCACAACTCTATGCTACATACCTGCTTCCTCCCTTATCTGAATCGAGTAAGATAATTTGAAAAGACTTTTCTTCCTTTCTTAAATAGACCAGGTGACTTCAAAAGACATTATATTCTTATTAATTCTTTGTTTGCTTAATTATACCACTCTTTTTAACCCTAATAATTACATATTATGTGTATAGATTGTCTTGAATTTATTTATTAAGGTGCTCTTTGATTTGAGTAATAAATATGATGGAAAGTAGTGGTGTGTCGTATCATCATTTTACCACACGAATCTCTGCAGGATTTTGTTGCCATAGTTCCTCTCTTAATGAAAGATACTTTAATATTAAATGTTTCCTTCATGTCCCGATGGCTCAATTATTACTATTAATAATTCTGCAGTTTCTACTTTTGTCTTAGCTTTTACTTATTATGATATTTACTAATCAGTTTTAATTTAATTACCAAACTATTTCTTAAAAACTATTTTAGGTAATCTATTTTTAGTAGCCATATCAAATGAAAAACATATATCCATATATAAATCAGTTTTCATATATATTGATATATAACAATCAATATATATATATATATATATGTATGTATATATATATATATATATATATATATATATGATCATATAATATATATTTATGTGTTTTATATATGTATATATATCGTCATTTAAATTGGAGCATATATAAGTACCCATTTCTCCGCTTTTAGTGTTGTTACAAGAGAGAGAACATTATCAACAAAATTTAATTAGAACTCATAATCCATTATAATCATTCTTCTTCGTACATTTCATCACAATGAACAGTGAGTCATAATTCATCTTCTAAGACAAATTTGTCAAACCAGACTGGTTCAAAGGTGTTCCTAATATGCATAAAAATAAATAAGAAATCAAGATTTCTTCTGATAGCTAGCATTTCTTCAATGTATCTATCCCAGTCTTCAACCATCATCACATGAAAGGTAGGAATCTTCCTATCATTTTTCATAAAATGCTGGTAGTATCTTGGTTTTGGGATACTTAAATCTTCTCTGATGCTTGAAATCACCTTATTCAAATCTATAAGATATTCCCTTTTGAATATTTTCCTGCATAATCTTCAGGCTATAACATGTAAGTCAGGATCAATTTGTAAGGCCAAAGCGATAAACATAACTGGGATATCAGAGTTCACTCGATGACTATTGTAATTTTCAATTAATTTGCTTCCTAGGATAATGAAAACAACCCTTACAGTAATTTCATAAGTTGCCAACATCATTTTCTTGATTCTTTTCATAGTAATTTTACCATCAAAGGCTACTTGAGATTTTGAGCATATGAGCTTAATTGCAGTAGCCATATTTTCACAATTGAACCTCTGAATGAATTTCCTTTCACCATTTAAAACTAGCCTTCTATTTATAAGTATGTGAGTAATATAGTCCCAGGTATTTCTAGTTGGAACGATCTTAGAATTTGGATCGTTTAAGCTTTTATCCACTTGACATTTCAAATTCCTTAAGATGTCTTTTATTATTGATTTTTTATTTGTAATATGTTTATAAACTAATACCCTAAACATATATAGAATTTGTCTTAAATCCTATACCTATTTTATCTTTTATACTTCCTTGATTAGCTAAGTTAATAAAACCCTAGTTTCTTTTCTATAAATATAATTAGTAGTGGTATGGTCTAAGTATATTAAAAGACCTCTAACCTGTCTAGAAAATTTACTCGATTTCTACTCATATGTAAGCCTACTAAGGAGCCTTAAATTCTACCTCCAAATTCCTATCTATTTTATTTGATATTAATAACTTCTTCATTCCTTCCTTCTACACCTTTATTGGCTAGGGAATCAACAATTTGATTACCTTCCCTATAAATATGATTAACTGTGTAATGATTAAATAATGATAATAAATTCAATCCTCTCTTCACAAACCCATTTAGTCTCCAATTTTGAGTATTTCATTTTCTAATAGCATTAATGATTAGGGAAAGTCACCTTCTATTTCAATATTATCTAGATTTAGTTTTTTACATAACAATAAACCTTCTATTAGAGCATTGCATTCTGCAACAATGTTATTAGTAGCAATTCCTAAAATGGAAGCTTTTTGTACAATCAGTTTACCTGAACCATCATGAATACAACACCCTATCTCTACCCTTCCTAGGTTTCCTTTGGAAGAACCATCAAAGTTAAGTTTGAACCATCCATCAGAGGGAGGTTTCCATACACATTTACGTCTTAAATCTTCCTTGTCTAGTCCTTGTTGACCTACAGAGGGAGGAATTTTTAGACCAAACCATAGTTTCCTCAATTTATCATCTTCTTGAGTGAACAACAAATCCTTCCTTCCAGACATATTATAATTATTCGCTACTTCCACTATGCATGCTTCTATTTTGTTTAAAAGTTCATCTTGGTCTAGTTTCTTATCCTTAAAGATTCTTCTATTTCTTTCCTTCCATAATTCCCATATTACTATGGAGGGAGCAATAATCCATATCTTCACAAACCAAAATCCTTCATTCTAGGCCAACATTTAAGGGTATCCAACAAGTTGTAAGGAAAATCCATTTTCCAAATTAATTTGTTACCCAACCAAGTCCAGCAATTATGTGAAAATTAACAATTTGTGAAAAGGTGATCTACAGATTCACACTCTTTTTAAAAAAAGACACATCTCGATGGCCCAAGATAACCCATTTTCTAGAACCACTCAGCAGTCAAAATTAAGTGTTGTACTGCTGCCCATGTGAACATACCCGCCTTTGGAAGAGAATATTTGTTATGTAGGTTCAATCAGCACTAAAGATATTTTTTGAAAGTCATGAGGGACAATATCAAGCTTCCCATCATCTGGTGTCTTAGGTAGATTTTCACCATCGGATGTGTAATTTATTTTTACTATATTTGGATCTAATACTACCACTAAGTGGTTTTCACCATCAGATCGCTTGTTCTTTTTACTTTTTCTCGTTAGAATGAGAAACTTGATATCCCCCTCTGTCATGTTTTTTCTTTTTGGACTAGTGGAAGAGGTAAGGGGTTCGATTGCATTTAAATAATAGGCCAAAGTAAAGTCATTGGTCAAGGTAAGTAGGTCCACGGGTTCATTTTGGCTAGATTCAATAAGTTTAGGATGAATTAAGGATTAAGACTCCACTAGTTGAAGGGACATCATCGCGTTATCATCATAACTAATGACCAATATGATAATTTCTGGTAAGTTACTTCCTAAAGAATAATTTAGACAGTAAAGAGTCCTAGCATCATCACTAGAGTCATTTTTAGTATAATGCGAACCTAATGTGACTAACCTGGCGTTGGAGCTTTATCCATCCTATAATTCATAATCATACTTGTGAATCACATCTATCTCAATATTAGTTGTAGCATCAGATAATTAATCTCATTCATATTCATTAGAGTCAATGTCAACATTATATGGTATATCTAGAACATCAGTAATGGTGACTAGATTTCCCCAATCTTTCTCCTTGTTCATTTTCATATCCTTGCTCAAATTCATACTCATGGGAGTAAGTTTGACTATCATTTGATCTATTCAAAAAAATGTTCAATAGACATTGGTGTTTCTTCCTCATTGAGACTAATCTCAAGTTCTTGAATGGGTGTGTGTGATGTTGATGCTTCTCCTTGATGAGAAATATTCTCAGCTGATCGATTTTAATATGTTTGGATATTTTTTTGTGAAATATAAGGTTCTCCTTGGTAATCAGGGTTTTCTCCTTGTAGAAACAAAAACCTTTCAAATGATATAGGTTGATAGTCTACCTCTTCTCCTTCATCAAATTCCTCCTCTTTATGATCAAATATTGGGTTGTTTCAGGTTAAGGAAATGTCTTCTTCCTCTTCTTTATATCCCAATCTTATTTTGTCCTTCAGATTTCTAAAGTCCATATGAATAGGTTCAACAAGGCCATCTTTATTCTTTCCAAGAGGACCTTGCCCTTTGTATCCCATTTTCTGCATGATATGATAACCTTTTCCATATTTGTCATGAGATATTTCAACATGTTTGACCTCGTGGGTTGATTCTACTTCTTCCCCTTTTTATCGCCATCCTAATACAACTTTTTCTTCATTCTCGTCAGCAAGAGAAACCTTGGCTTTTACAAATGTTCCATCATATATTGTGCATGCCTTATAGCTAGAGGGTTTAAAAGATGATGATGGTTTTCCATAAGACCTAGGAGAGGTTGGTAGATCATCCATGGATGGAAATGGATCAAGTTTGTATTCTCCCATTCCTATATCCTTGATTTTCAATTTCTTTTCAAAGTCTCATCATAGAAGCTCTAGAATTTCAACTTGTTGATCTTTTGAGGCTTCTTTGTTATGTGGGATCATGCTATCAGCAACTTGTTTCAATGTGTTGCAATAATAACTAGTATTCACTACTATGCTTACCTCTACTCCATTGTCTGGAAACTTCACAAATTGATGGTATGTTGATGTTACAACCTCCATATCATGAATCCAAGGTCTACCCAATAGGAAGTTGTAAGATAAAGGCAAATCAAGCACCTAAAAAATGACATCTTTTTCAATGGATCACGCTCTAATAGGAAATATGACCAAACCTTTACATGATCTCTCTTCTTCATAATATGCAGGTTCATAGTGATTTTTCTTCTAGGATCTAAATTGCATGTTATGAGAATACCAAGGCTTTCACCAAATTGAAGGTACAAATGTTCAAACCAGCACCTCCATCTATCAAAATATGCTTGACTCGATGTTTATGGATCAATACCTCTATATCGAATGGTTGGTTGTGTGGATGACAACGACTTGTCATAATCCTCTGAGAAAGATAGATACTCTGGTATGTTCAAATGACCAGCCATAGCTTGGAATCGAGTAATATCCAAATCCTTTGGGATAGTTGTCTCCAAGAGGGATGATTTGAGAATCTCCTCATGTGCAGGGGATATTTTGAGTAATTCTAGAATTGAGATTTGTACAGGGGTATGCTATAGTTGATCAACCAAGTTGTATTTTGATGTTAATAATGATGATACCAGTTGTTTGGAATTTGAAGGTTTTGATGATGATGTAACCAGTTGTTTAGATGATGTGGGTGTCTTTGATGAGGCACCCTTGAGAATAACTTTGGATTGACTTCTTGTGACAACATTAGAAGATGCAAACTCCTTTTTGTCTTTGATAATGATGAAGTTGATAGAATGCTCAGAGTGTTCGAGCATATTGATCACATTGTTATCCTAATATGTGTAATTTCCTTTAGCATACTCTGAGTTAGATGTTCCACCTTTCTCATATCTAGGTAGAGTCTTTGTGAATGTAGTTTGATCATTAGTTGTCTTATGCCCATCAATAGTAATTATTTCATTATCAATTAGATCCTGAATCACATGCTTGAGTTTCACGCATTCGTTTGTTTTATGACCTTTATTGCGGTGGTAATTATAGTAATGGTTACCATTCCACCACTTTGGTTTGATTTTTGGTTCCCAAGGTCGTGACTCTAGAAATGTGATTATCTTATGTGTCAGAAGAGTCTTTAATGCTACTTCCAATGGCTCTCTGAGAGGAGTTAATGTTCATTTAGGACCAATTGCACAAGGTGTTATATCCTTATTGTATCCATGATTATCTTTGGAGGTCGATGTAGTGTTAGGAGTTTTAGTAGGTTGAATATTTCTTGAGAGATTAAAGACCGGCTACATTGATTTCATATGAGATGCTTCTACAACTCCATCATTCACCACATTTTTGTTCTTGAACTCCAAAAATTGGATTTTTTATTTTTGTTTTGATTAGGATTAGCATTCTTGGTGAATTTGTTTTCCTTATAGATCTTAATTTCTCATTTTCTTATCAAAACATCCTCAACCTTTATGGCGTTGTCCACCATTTCATCAAAAGTTGTCAAACGTTGCATTTGAAGTGCAAAATTCATCTCCAAGATTAGATTAATATTAAAGATATCTATATTTTCATTTTCTGGAATCTTCGAAGGATATCTTGCATATATTCTTCCCCATCTTTGAAGAAAGGAAATGAAGACATCTCCATTTCATTTCTTTATGTTAAAAAGATCCAACATCGTGATACAATGTTTGATATTGTAAGAATATTGCTTAATGAATTGTTTGATTAAGTCTTCAAATGCCCCGATACTACGTGAAGGCAGTTTAGAGAACCATTCCATAGAAGAGCCACCCAAACTTCTTGGAAACAATCTCATCAAATAATTCTAATCATGCATGAATTCCATGCTAAGAGGGCACAAATCTCTCACATGGTATTGTGGGTCACTATCTCCTATGTACTTGTCATACTTAGGGATTTCCACTTTCAATGGAAAAGGTGGCATGTACAAATATCTATCAAATGGGATAAGACGTATATAGCTTCCAATGAATATTTGCTTGAAGGTTTGTCCTTGTCTTTATTCAACTGCATAAGTTCAGATTGCATGTCATGTAGTTTTTTTCTGAGACAAGATATGGGTTTTTCTTCCTCTTGTTGTTCTAATATGTCAATATCAAAATCCTTAGGTAGTTTAACTCCCATAGAAGTAAGATGCATAAAATATTTTTCCTTATTAAGTTGTAGGAGAGTGCATCATATTTTGGAAGCCCAAGTGTCTTATTGGCACTTCTGGATATCTTCTTTCATGATTTCCTCATTTTAACTATCGCCATGGGTATTATGATTGCTAGGAGTGCTATGAATGCTATGATTGTCATGATTTTCCTAACCATATCCTAACATGTTGGAGTTGTGTTGATGAATTGAGGAAGCTTTTTAATTATGAAGAGGATTTTCGATGACTTAAAGATTCTTGTTGTAATGTAGCTTGTTTAATGGGTGATTGTTCATGATGGGGAGTTTCTAGATATTTCCCTCTTGAATTAGGATAATATTTATGACAAAAAATTATGGTTTGAACTGGCATGAAAAATCAAGTATAGAAAAGCTATGCTCACGCAAAGTGAATTGATCAAGATACAAGGTGATGATGGTATAACACTTGTCCAAGATGAAAAGATTCATTGAGGATTAATGATTTATGATTCAAGATGTCATGATGAGGTTTGATTAGTTGATAGCAACGTCTTGGAATTATATGCAAGGATTGATAAGACAAGGTAACACAATCGAATGATTATGAATCAATGATCAAATTAACCAAACATGATAACAACGGTATACTAGGTCCTGATTTAAGTGATTGCAATGATACGGCCAGATAAAAGACCCAAAAGGGTATTTAAGAATGTGATCTAATTTCATGGAAACTCTACGGAAGTGGTCTCTATCATAGAAATGAGAAAACAACAAATTTCCCTAGAAATGAAACATGATTAACCGAAAATGAATAAAAATTCCCAAAAATGAAACAAGAATCCCTGAAAAAAGAAACTTTATCCTAAAAATAATAGGACAGTCACCAAAAATGACATTTATCAATAACACAGTAAAAAATGTCAACTAGAAACAAGATTATAAACACCACAAACAAAATTTCTTTTCTGAAAATGAAGAAATAATGACAGGAAACGAAACTCCAAAACTGGAAATGAGACTTTTCAGACAGAAAAGAAAACTATAATATTATGGGTTTGTAGTCTATCAACAATGAGAATTTTTTATTGTTTTGGGTGCGTTTGAGAGGTGAATTCTTATAATGGTTGTGACACATACACACAAAATAGAGTACAAGCGCTTGTCTTGGTCTTTAAGTTCTAACAATGAATGTATGTTCTTTGATATTTCCATGGCTATTTTCACAAATGTAGACAAGATCAAACATGCTTAATCCTAAAGAGTCAGTTGAGTGATCAAAACCTTTTCTCATAACTTGGTATCCCACAAGATTTATGAAGAATACGGTCAAAGGAGACTGCGTAATGAGGCCTCCAATGCCATATTATCAACTTTAAAACACTCAAGGAGATAGATATGGTGAGTGTCTTCAGGAGAGATTCTTCCCTCTCCTTGCACAAAGATTATGACACTTTCAGAGGTGAACCGGGTAAAGCTTCTACTTTAAGCGTCTAGTAAGTACATTTATTCAAAGATATCTTATGAATCATACAAGGCCTCGTGGTAGCGTAACTCTATTTAGGTCATATAGACCCTAGAGGAGACCAGGCATTATATATCTTTTCCCTTTGAGACTCTAATCTCAAGAAGGTATTTGATTATAGTGGGTTGGAAGAGGATGTCTTTGCCTTGTTCATGCTTGAGTTAATCCTGTGAGAATTTTCCCTCAACAATAGGATCTTGAAAAGGTGAACATGAAATGAAAATGGATGACAACTAGGGGTCGGGATTTCTGATTGTGTTCAAGAGACAAGAGCATACTATCTTACCAAAGTTGCTTCTCCCAAGCACGTTAAGCACATGTTCATTTACCAAAGATCTTTTGCAAATGACGAATTGAATAGGTCAAGGTTTCTGATTGTCTCAAAGAGACAAGAGTATACATCCCTACTACTCAACAAATCAATCACAAATTACCCTTCTAATTAAGCTAGGTTCCTAAAAATCAAGCTAATGAAAACACGATGTTTGCTTGAAAATGACTAGGTAACCTTTCATCACAAATTCCATTAGTATTTTTTTAGTTTGATTTGATCTTTTACAATTGACTTGCAAAAAATTGTTAAATTCTTCAATCTACACAATTAAATCAGATCAGAGCACAAAAGGATCAATGGATTAGAGGTTATAATCCAAATTCAGATTGAAAAACTTAGTATTCTACCAATTCACCCCGAAAATGAAGAAATAGTTACCAAAGATGAAGCATAATTCCAGAAACAAAGTAAAGATCACTGAAGACAAAACTATTCACTAGAAATGAAGTAAAGTTTACTGGAAACAAAGGAACTCACTAGTAACGAAGTGAAGATTACCGAAAATGCCAAAACTCCCAGAAACAAAAAAAAAATTTATCCAATTGTGAAATTGCACTGCAATGTGTTCTTTCCAAAAATGAAGAAATAGAACTGGAAATGAGACAAAAAGGCCGAAAACGAGCTTCTAAAACTAGAAATGAAGGAAGATTTGTCCAAAAAGAAAGATAGTGACCGGAAACAAAACTCTTTTGTAGTGTCTGCAACCTGCAAGCTCAATTTTGTCAAAAATGATGAAAATCTGGGCCTAGAGCCAAACGGTGGGTGCCAAAAATGTATTTGTAAATATTATACTTGCAAATAACTTGCAGCACAATACTTCAATAACTCATTGCATCAATTGTTAGTATAAAGAAATCAATCCACTCAAACAATTGAAATCTAATTATTGCATCCTAGTAATGAAGATTACTATCTAATTAAGATTTCTCTCAGAATTAGACATTAGATCAATAAATGACACTCATGAAATGAAGGATTTTATTGAAATGAAACTAAATTGATGCAAATTGATTCTAAAATGTAAGCTAATTGATTACATTTATGCATCTACATCATGGATTAAGCTAAGAATTGAGATGAATTGGATCTAAAATGATGAACTACTAAAATGCTCTTAAGATATAATCGTTATGAATGATCTAGTTGTAAATGGATTTTGGCATTATGTCTATGCAAATGATGGATGGATGAAAATGCTTTGATTGAGCTTAGTTTTATAGATTCTCTCTTGGAGGGAAAAGTTCATATTTGAATTGTGTGGTTGAGATTCAATTGGAGATGTGTGGTTGATATTCAAACTTAAGAAATCCATGTCCTTCAATTTGATTGGTTGATGTGTTGACTTTGTGCCATGTGGAGAGAATATTAAGGATTTAATTAATTCCAAGCAATTAATATCTTTAGCCATGGGGATTTTTTTATTTTGATTTAATTAAATGGCTTAGGACAATAATTAATGCTTGTTCTTGGATTATTAGCCTTTGATACTTAATTATTTGATTGTCATTTTTGATTGAATTATGTAAGCAAATTAATTAAATTCACTCACACAATTATGATTAAGATCTGATTTGATGTCTTGATTAGGGTTTTATCCCTCAATTAGGACCTAGGGCAATTTGATTGAGATTTAGGCCTTGTGGTTAGACTAGACCAATTTTAGGTGATTACACTAACGACACGGGTCAGCATCAAACATTCAATTATAGGACTATCTCGTCACATTTCTTTTTAAAGGGCCTTCCTTAGAATAATCAACACTCATTACATCTAGGTGATACTCACAAAGGACATTCCATTCATTCTCATGAGAGATAGGACCTTGTGAACCACCACTCATGAAACATGGGTCAATGAGTTTAACTCAAAAATTTCATAGTTGAATCCTGGTAGCAATATCACAATTTGACTTGCTAAGGAAAATACCTCCTACTTACCAATTGATGCTCACTTAAGGGGCTTTATAATGAATGGTTCATAAGGCACAACACTTGCTGAAGGTTTTGCAAATGGGGTTGCAAGCAAAGTGAGCTTAACCTTGGAGGAAACTTCGTGCTAATTCCTACTTGAGTTGGAGTAGTACTGGGATGGGTAAAATCCCAAGAAGTCTTGATGCTTCACCTCTATGAGCATCAGCTAGATGCAATGAGTATTGATTGTTCCATTCATTTTCATGAGAGATGGGTTCTTGTGAACCACTACTCATGAAACATGGGTCAATGAGTTCGACTAAAAAACTACACAATTGAGTCCTGACAACAATATCACAATTTGATTTGTTGTGGAAAATATCTCCTCCTTATCAATACAATTATTATTTATAAAATATCCCTCCCCATATTAGATATCCAACAATATTATTTATTGAATTGGAGACATCTCTTGATTGACATGATCTTCTTGTGATAGACACAAGCTCATGGGGTATAGTCCCGCCTCTCCCCTCCCTGACCCACATTGTACCAGAAGATACATGCAATTTGAAGAAAGAAACAATATTATTTACAAATTTAGAAAACAATCACAATTTTAAAGCATGATCTCATTTATTTCAACCATTGTACATACACCTCACATGTTAAGAAACCCGACTTATAAATACAATTAAATAGCTTATAGCAGAAATGTTCATAAGCTTAATTATCACCTCACAAAACGATTCATATCATCACCAAGGAAACAGACATCTAACTCACGGGTCAGCATCAAACATTCAATTAAAGGACTGTCTCACCACATTTCTTTTGAAAGAAGACCATCAATGTCATGAAAACAGAATCAAAGAGGCCTCGACTTTTTCCTTCCTTACTTCCAAAGGTCACTCGCTGCCTTTGAAGAACTAAAAAATCCTTTGGACACGCTGAATTTTAAAAGCCACAGAAACATTTAAAAACCCCATGGATTCTTCTTCATCTCAATAAAAAAATATTCCTTTTGTCATCTAGACAAATCGACCTTTATGAAAAGAGACAAATTCCAATAACTAACTACTGCATTCATTATCGAAGATTCCAATCTACGAACTCCACTGCAAACACCCTCTGACAACAATCTTCCAGCTCTCAGTTTGGTTTACTCTCTTATTAATTGAAATTCAGCCTCTCAAATCAAATATGAAACTATGAATCCCCGGTGTAGCGTTTTAAACTGGGAAGATCTTCTAAAGACTTAAAGAGCATTGAGTTATCCATGTTTGTTGCAGACAAGTAAATGTGAGTTTGCTTTATTACAGTATCAGTAATGACATTCATAACGGCCAGGTATAGGCTGTAAACACTGTATCTGCCCGTTGAAATAATCCTTCAGAGCTCGTACACAGGAATTAAAGAGAACTACAGTTTCACGAGGTAAGCGGTAGATGTACTGTCTCTCTCAATCATTTAACTACTCATGTCTACTTTAAGAATATGGAAGGAACCGCTGTATTGTCTTCTGCACGCTTTTCACTACTATTACAAGGATTTCTGCAATTTACACAAGGGTCGTCTGATGGGCTACATGTTGTTTTCATTTAAGTCCGCCGTAAACTTATTTGAAGAGCTAAAGAAACCCGTGAGCTGTAATTTGGACACAATACCCACCAAGCGGTTTCTTCAGGTCTTCCACGCGTTGGGATTTATAATTACTTAATGTAGCAACACACAAGGTCAGCATGCCATGTCAGTTGAACTGTTATCTTAGCCTTTTTAAGTCTCTGGAATATATTTCGTGCCTTTGTCCTTGTCACAGGAATTGAAAGCTTTGGGGACCTTGTTTTCGTATATATTCGTTTTTTTGGTTTTTTCAATTAGCTGGGTATGTGATGCTCCAGATCTATTCTGTTGAATGTGTTCTGATATGGATGTGAGAAAGAAGAGTATCAGAGATTTGAGCCCTGATCGGGCCAAGGTGCGAATGGGGACCAGGCAAAAGACGATGAAGAAACTGCAGTTGGTCTATTATTTGAGCAGAGGCGGCCAACTTGAGCATCCCCATTTCATGGAAGTTGTGCTGCCTTATAATCAGGAGTTGCGCCTCAGAGGTAAAATTTAAGGTTTAAGTTTATTGGTTTCTTGGACAGAAATTTGGTGTACAATTTTTTAGTGAGTTGTCATTATATAAATGGCGTTTATGTTATGAATTGTATTTTCATGGAAGATTTTATATTGTGCATTGTGGAACTTCTACTAATTTCTCCTACCAAAAAATTGAGATGAGTTAGCATACTGAATTATGAAGAAAGTTAGCAATAGACACAAATGAATTTTCTATTGATTCAGTAGATTACAAGATTTAATGATGTGATTTGAAATTGGAAACGAAAATAAATTATATTCTTCTTCAAATTGATCAGATTTCCACAATTCATTTGAATATAAAGCTTGAATTTCTGGTTTTGATTGTGTATGTTTTTTAGCATCAACATTTCGGATCACACTCTGTAATCCATAAGAGCAAAGAGTATGAAGGATTCGTAAAAATAAGATGCAGACCAGGCCTTACTCAATAGATAAAAGAAGGGATGGGGAGAGGAGTGTGCCCCCTCCTCTCCCCATCCCTCCTTTTATCTATTGAGTGAGGCCTGGTCTGCATCTTACTTTTGCATATCCTTCATACTCTTTGCTCTTACAGATCACGGAGTGTGATCCAAAACGTTGATGCTAAAAAACATACACAATCAAAACCAGAAATTCAAGCTTTATATACATTCTTCCTCTCAATATAGAGATTTTAGCTGGAACCTGGAACCTTGCATACTACATGCAAATAACAAACTTTAAGAGTAGCCATGCAAATTTTATAATTAGAAATCCAATTTTATATTCATGAGCAAAAACTGTCCATGTAATTCTCTTCATGCAATGTGGGAGGAGGTACAGTTTAGTTCAACATTGTAGACTGTTACTGACCCTTCTCGAATCAAATTTATTGTTACCCAACATCCATGTAATATGTTTTATTTAATTGTTTTGATTTAATATGTGGGGTCGAAAGTACAAAGATCCTGAACAATTTAGAGTGAAGTATTTGCCACATTGTTATATGTGCAGATGTAATGGGTCGTTTGGCAGTTCTCAGAGGAAAGGAGATGCCCTCGTTGTTCTCCTGGTCTTGCAAAAGGTGTTCAATTAATTATTCTCATTGAAATTTTTTCCTTTTTAGAGATCTGCCACTGTGAATACACAATATCTTTGTAATTTGTCCATTTTGGAGAATTTAGGCTAGCACTTCGACTCTTGTTAAAAGGACTTCTTAGTTGTCAATGCAGGAGGTATAAAAGCGGGTATGTATGGAACGACCTGTCTGAGGATGACGTCATACTCCCAGTCGACGGAGTTGAATATGTGCTCAAGGCTTCAGAGCTCTTCGAGGATTGCTCTGGTACAAATGCACAAACTTTTCGTTTTACCAAATTAACTCTAGTCTGCTATGCTAGGAAAAATACATGTTGCTTGTCATGTCTCTTGGCTTTTTCTTTATCGACTTTCATTACGATGAAAACACACAAATAAAGTCTGTAAATTTATTGACAGTTTTGTCAATGTCGTCAGAAAAGAATCAAGATTCCATGAGCAACGTGAGTGCACCCAATGCAACACAAGGACCAGTAATGGGTCTGTATTTTCAGGACAAAACTGTGTCTAGCACAAAATCTGAGACTGGGATACCAAAAAGAAAGACTGAATCTAAAGCCGAAATTCCACAGGAAGCAATTCTTCGTTTGCACCATGAATTGCTACCTCCCAAGATCGACGTTGCTCATAAAGTTTGTGCATCACGCACCAGAGTTATAACCAAAAATGAAGAAATGGGTAACATCAAAACCAGAGTTATAACAAAAAATGAAGAAATGGGTAACATCAAAACCAGAGTTATAACCAGAAATGAAGACATGAGTAACATCAAAACCAGATCTGAGCACCCTCAGAATCACCTCAGAGCAGAAAACAAATCACCCAACTCAGTAGTTAGTGGTAAAAGAAGGCAAATGATCTTTAAGCCCGAGTTCATATATTCTACAGCTCATGGTGACCGCAGAAGAGGAGACAAAGAAGAAGAAGAAGAAGAATTATCAAAAGAAAGCGAAGGTGCAGAGAATTCCACAGAGTCTCCTCAATCATCGACATTCACCTGTTCAACAAGAGCACAAGATGAAGCAAATCAGACCAAACAAAGCAAAAAGACAGTGAGACCAGAGGAACCAAATATCAGTCAATCCTCGGGCATATTTAGTTTGTTGCACTTCATCTCTTGTGGGTCTCTAGCAGTAGAGAGTGACAATATTCTAAACATTACCTCTCTCAAAGCTGCTCGATTTGCAGAGGCCAAGAAACGGCATTTAGCTAATTCTAAGAATAAAAGTCAGTCTTGTAATAAGGTAGTTGATCGAACTCTTGGAGAGGAATTGGATAGTATGCTTGAGGATCTACATATCATCAATACCCAAAGAGCAGAAAAGCAGTATTTCAGCGGCAGCATTGTGGAAATAAAAACCCATGGTGAAGCTGCAGACCCTGTTCTCACTAGATCGGCTTCCTATGATGCAGACAGGTATGTTTATCCCATTATCACATTAGATAAAGAAACTTTTAAAAGTCAAGTGGGCTGTCCTGTGAATAGTTCCCCAATATCTTAAAAGTTGGATCAGCTTGAAAAGGAATCCAACTGGTATTATGAATCTTTTGAAGGTTTGCTTATTTTGGTGAGTGTTTTGTTTGCAGAGGATCAAGTGTAGAGATGGATGCTGTGATTGAGAAGGGCAATTGTGGGAGGGGTAATATGAGCAATTGCATTCCAAGATTTAAGCATTGAAGAAAGATGTCCATGGAAGTTGGAAATTCACTGAAATTGTAAAATTCCGAAAGCATCAAATAAATGAGTGAGAGAGTCTTCATAAGGGCCCTATAGGTATAGGAGAATTTCCCTACTGTATTTGCCATGCACCTCTCACTCACACTAGTGGCTAGACTGTAGATAATGTTAATCCTTTATTTATGACTATAAATCATATTTTGGTAAGGTGACCGCAGTGGGGATTAGAAATGGTAACATAAAAAAGAAACGCTCAACATAAGATTAGCTTTCATAAGGCAAATGATGCATTTATAGTCAGCCTTAGAAGTTGGAAAGAACAATCATTTAAGAAATAAAACATAATCTTTTTCCATTGTATGTTAAATATTTCAGAGTTTTTTATTGTTTTGTTTCTCATGGGATGATATTATTTTAAAATAATTTAGTATTTGTCAAGATGATTTTATTTTGGAAATTTATGTACCTGATTATTTATACAGTTTTTAAAATTTGTATTTTTGTAGTTTTTTTAATTTGTGTTTTTGTGCAATTGTAAAGAATAAGAAAAAAATTGTAAGATTATCTTTTCATTTTGCACTTTCTTTTGGTTTTGCATGAATTTAATATCTTAATGGTCAAATCTTCCATGCTCTACAGAAGTTTATCTCAAATATAAAAGTACAGTTGGTTTACACCTTGTGTCAAAATTGACAATTTCATCTGGAAGGATATTGCACTTTCTACAAAAGGTGTTTCAAGGTGCATTTGAGTTAGCTTGGCCACTTATCGATCCCTTAGTTTGTTGTACTCCAAGTTCACCTTTTTAGTCATATTCAACATATTTATATACTTCCTATCTTTTTCCTTGTTTTATCCTTCCATTCTTGAATTTGATTTAGTTTCCCATCTATGGTGAAACCATTGTTTTCTATAATGTTCTTAATATTATTTTCCTTGTTTTATTCTTTGTTTCTTGAATTTCATTCAATTTTCCATCTTTGACAAAAAGCTACTATTTTCAATAAATTCTCTTTGTACCTTTGTGATGGAAGTTGACAAGTCAATGTACAATACAAGGAATAAGGAAAAGGGGAAGTGCACTTCTTATAGTTTGATGTTTTGAAGTTATACAAAAGTGGAATTCAAGGAAAGCTAGAAGCCACAGTTTTCTTCTAGATGCTTAGAAGCATAATAAGTTTGTAAAAAGTGACAATTTTCTTTCTTAAAGTCATGTATGTGTGCTAGGTTGTACATAATGACAAAGCTCACAAAAATATTTCTCTCTTAAATTGGACTGAAAATTTAAAAATATAATATAATAATGATCCCATGAGAGGCCATTTTTTCTTTATTTGTAATCATTTAGACAAAAAGTGATAAACCACCTACTCTTATTTTCTTCAACACTATGATCTATAAAATATTAGAAGCTAATAAACTATTAGAAGAAATATGTGAATCCTTACGAAGGAACCCCAAGGAAACAAGCCAAAAAGATCTAGAATATTTTCTTGTTGAAATATTCTAGACAATTTATTAACAACTCTAATGCCAAAGATACAATATTATTCATCACACTTGCACAAAAAACTACACCAAAGTATCGCAAGGGAAACCATGACACACAAGAACACCTAAACAATACCATGCCATCGTAAACATGAGGTGACAATAATGGAAGATTAGAAATGGAAATATTTTCCAAGAATAATGCTAGAATAGAGAGAAAGAGAAGAGATGAATTTGTGTTGGAAATCAACACATACCACAATCTCATCCTCTCACTCAACAAAAACATAATAGGATAACCGTATCATCAGCCTCCAATCTGGACCACACTAGCTTGATCAACCTGATCTCAAACTCTTAGAAAATTATCCAAATATTACTAGCTCCAAAAACTTGCATACAACAACACAAGTGAAAGACTAAAGTCTCTAAATGTTAGCCAAATATAGTAGAAGGATTAGAATACCTTAGGCGAGGTCAACTAAGGGATTCAACCCTTACCAAACTACATAAGAAGCTACGAGATTCTCTTCACTAACAAGGTTGTCTCCTTAGTCCTAGGAAAAAGGATTGATTCCCTTTGGATATGAACCAACAAAGTGGTGTAATAAAAACCACTAAAAAATACTCACAACACACTTTGACCACCATATATTCCTTTGACTCTCAAATCCCTAAAGGTAACCTGTCAAGGATTAAGACACCCCCAAAGGACTGTGGCTCCCCTATATGAAACAAGATGCTAGAAAGACACTAGCATGGCATGTATTATTCCTTTAGGCATACTAGCATCATTTGGGTGCATTGGTGTTTATTTTTTGTGTTGGTGCCTTTAGAACATTTGTCTGATATTGTTCCCTTCATTTTATGCTAGTATCATTAGCAGTGAGAAAAAAGAATCTAGGGATCAATCCAATAGACACCTCAAACATGTTGGAGTACAAAAGAACCTTGGGCAAGCCCAACTAACACAAACAAACCAAAAAGGACTCAAATACAAAGTAATTTAACTACTCCCCTAGACACTAGGCACCATCGACACATGCAAAGAGATGATGGGGAAGGATCCAAAACACCTCCACGACACCTCAAGACTCCTACCTAAGATAAAAATACAAGATATGAGGAAAACAATACTTGGAAACTTATATGCGACTTTATAAGATGCTTCAAAATTCACCCAAATAGACCCAAAACTATACTAAACAACTTGAATATCAACAAGGCTACATAGAAACATTGTGAAGGGATTACTACACCCTCAAGATGACTAATAAAATCCTTAAGTTCTTTTAAACTAAAAGGAAAGATTCCCACACAATAACCATAAATTATGTTATAATAAAAGGATATAATGTTGGAAGATTGTTGAGCATGTCAGATATTGATGCATGCTGACATTAATGTTTTGTCATTGATGTCAACATACTATTGCTATTGCAGACAATGTGATCATTTTTTATGATTCGAATTGTTCAGGTGATAGGTTGAAGACCTTGTGCGGCGATTGTGTGAGGTGTTTCTACCATGTCTTTAGTTTTGGGTAAAAGCACAATAATCTGTCACCCTTTTACAAAGGAAAAGGACGACAAAACCAAAACTGTAAAATTTCAAGGGCATAAAATTCACATTTCTGTTGAGAATTTGAAGATGATGTAAACTAATGAAATGTGTCAAATAGGCTGAATTATATGCCTATAATTTTTTTAAAAAAAATTGAACCAAAATTAATATGTTTTTTGAATTTTTAAGGTCTATTTTTCATTTCGTGAAAATACTGTAAATCAGAGAGTTTACTTCCCGCCAAATCATTATAAGTAAAAAATTAGTTTTTCCTCCAATTTCATAATATGTTTTAGATGACATGTATAGCTAGTG
>MU223601.1:365991-391659 GCA_018584345.1 Thuja plicata | reverse complement strand
GGCGCCATTCGGTGCCACTTAAACTCGGCCGAGTTAGACTGGGCCGAGTTTGACTCGGCCGAGTATGACGCGAATGAGCGCCCAAAATTGTCCTCAGGGGTGACAGATTATTGTGCTTTTACCCTTTTCGTACAAAGGATCGTTGGTTGGTTGAGTAAGATATGATTGATCTATTAAGATGTTTCTACATCTGTATTCCTGCTATTTTGGTTATGAAAGAGGTTGAGTTTTTGCTTTGGTATGAATCAGTTTGGTTGATTCAGTAGACGCGAAGTTGTTGGATGCTTTGGGACTTAATTTTTTTTCCTTAGCTGGTGTTTTTCATGATTCAGAGTTCAAAAAGCTACCTTTTTTCTTTGATAGACTTTAGTGTTAAGTGTTCATGATGAATAGTACAAAGATGAGTCTGGATTTTGAGGTTGAGATTTTATAGAGGTTTGAGAGGTTATTTGTGCTTCTTGCTGGTGTTCTTGGACCCTGTTATGGTTGTGTTGATGATTCATGATGATCACGTTTGTGTATTTGCTAGCGTGTTGGTGTTTCTTCATTTAGGTCTTAGCCAACTTGGTGAAGTAATGTGTTGCAATTCGTGGTATGGATTTGGCAAAGCTATTGAATGTTCGTGGATGATGTTTTGGGTCCTATAAAAGTCCTGGCTAGTTTGATTTGGATTGCATTGGTGTTTGAGATTATTATTCATATCATTTATTTGTATAGTCTTGGTCGACCTTGTTGTTGATTATTCATTGTAATATTTATAAATGGGAAATCATTTGTGATTGTGAAGTGTGTGGTGTGTAGAGAAGAGAAAGATGTTTTTATTCTGAAACTAAGGTAGAAATTGTTCTTTAGTAGAATTGTATTGGCATTGCACACATGTTGTAAGTCAGTTAAGTTGTATTGGACAGTTTGTCCAACCTTTGTAAATATTATCATAGATTGCTTGGTGAACCTAATAGAGAGCTAGATCATTGTATTGTGAGCAGTGTCTATAGGCAGTAGGCCTGTGGATGCAAGTGTATTCTTTATTTTTATTATTTTCTCTTAACTGGGAAGTGCTTTTAATAGAGTACATCTATCTAGTGGGTTTGACTCCCACCCGGATTTTCCCTTAACCGGGTTTTCTTGTGAAAAAATATGGTGTTGTGAGTTGTGTATTGTGGATCTTGCATTATTGTTTATCTTTTAGATCTGTAAGTGATTCAATTGTTAATGTTTAATAACTATGAGTACAATTGATTCACCCCCCCTTCTCTGGTGTGCTTGTCTTCTTTTTTCCTAATAATTGGTATTAGATCTAAGTCCTTTGGAGGAGCTTAATCGCTTGAAGGAGATCTGACATGGAAATCATTAGGAAAGATAGTCTAAAGTTTGATGGAACCAACTTACCCGATATGGAACGATCGGATGACTACTTATCTGATATGTATGAGAGATTAATATTGGGAGATCACAGAGAATACTTATTCCATTTATAACAATTTGACTTAGGCTAATGTTGATGAAAAGAATAAGTTCAAGGAAAATATGTTGGCAAGGGAAGCTTTGAGTAGTGCATTGTCAAATACATGAGAATATTCTCACATATATGGATTGAGGATAGCGCATGAGGTATGGACTATACTAGAAAATATTTATGAAGGTGACACTGGTATGTAAAGAAAGCTAATTTCCAGGGACTGAAAGAAAAGTATGAGGATATGAATATGAGTGAAAGAGAAACTATCTTATCCTATATTTAGAGAGTAAATGATCTGGTTAGTTCAATCAGATGTGCTGGTGGTACCTTGGAAGATAATGAAGTCATATACAAAATTATGAGATCATTACCTGCGTGTTATAGTGAGAAAGTTGTAGCTATTGAAGAAGTTATGATAGTGAAATAAATTACAAGAGAAGCCCTGGTGGGTAGACTATGCAATTATGAGATGACCCCTCTTACTAAGGAACTTCTGAAGATTGAAACTGCATTCAAAACAAGTGTGATCAAGCATGATCAGGGAGAGAACTCTTCTAGACTAATAAAAGACAACTACTATGCTAAGCAATGGGAAGAGATCATGGAAGAAGAAATAAAGATGGATGAACTTGAAGCCTTGATTGCAAGAAGATTTCCTAAAGGCTCTGGTAGTATGAAGGAAAGTTACCTTTGAAGTTTTTTTCTTGTAATAAGATTGGTCACATTGCATCTAAATGTCCAAGTAAAGTCTCAAATGAATCTAAGGCCAGATCTAAGAAATTTCATCCTAAGGGTCATAGAATTTTTTATATGTTGTTGAGGAAGGTGTGACTAATGATGAATCTAGTGCTAGTGATGAAGATATTGTGTTTATTGCTATTAAAGAAGATAATCCTAAGGAAGAGAAAGCATTGGTTTAACATGTTAAAAGAGATGAATGGGTCATTTACAATGGATGTTCACATCATATGAATGGTAATAAAAATAATTTTATGAAGCTTGAAGATTATGGTGGTTTTTTTGCTAGGTTAGGTAACAACATGCCTTTATTGATAAAAGGAAAATGATCTATTACTATTGATGGTAAAAATAGTACTAATGATGTTTTGTATGTGTTGATAGGACTCTTGTGACCGGGTCCGCCAGCAGATGTAAGTTGTCACCGGGTATCGGGGTACTAGCCAACTTCACCTGTAAAGGTTGTCCGGGGAAATGAGATTCCCCGAGCCACCAAGCCCCTGGGAGTCGGGTCTCGATGGTGCGGGGCTCAGTTGGGAGATGTGACTATTTTCGAGGGTGATAGCTGGTTATCTTCAACTTTTTCTCTACGGGGATTCAACAAGGTGAGGTTTCTCCAAGCATTCTTACACTTAACAAATAAACTAAAAAAGATCCTGCAGAGTTAGAAATATTTCATCTACCTATAGTTATGCTGAACATTCAAAACATCAACAATACTCTAACACACTATACTAAATACCGAAGAAACATACAACCATCAGTTCATATTTCATCAGTAGCAAGGGAAAGGAGGTCGTCAATCTACTTCTAGTGTTAGAGCAA
Source organism: Thuja plicata (assembly GCA_018584345.1). Lineage (NCBI taxonomy): Eukaryota > Viridiplantae > Streptophyta > Pinopsida > Cupressales > Cupressaceae > Thuja > Thuja plicata. The sequence continues at coordinate 388,637 of MU223601.1, read as the reverse complement.
AGGACATGAAGAACACAAAGCATAAAATACCATCAATCTAGAAGACAGAATGCCAATAACATCATTGCAAGAACTCTCCCTTCTTCATTAACATTTCTTCCAGCAAGCACTGGTGCATGGTACCATGGTGGCTCCAGGGGAGCATCTAACTACTAAAAGTTTAAAGACTAAGGAGCATTGAGCTCTGCAACTGAGAAATGAAATACTGCTTTTCTATTACTATGGACTAAAAAATCATCAATTTTGCCAACCCTTGGAATGGGGCCAAACTTACTATTTATACACATACATTTAACCCTAACCCTAACTTATATTACACTGCACATTAAAATATATTATCCGGTGACCAGTACTACCTGCGCCACTCTACAAAAGACCTAGAGACAGAATAGGCCTGTCATGTCAGAAGAAAAAGACAAGAGAAGTGGAGTGGAAGAATCAGCCTCGAGAAGAGAGTCAAGAAGGAGAAGGAAGAAATCTGATCCCCTGGGGATCGAGGCTACATGCCTCATAAATGGGAAAAGCAGTGCCCTGTCTCCAATATGCCAGGTGTACTTCTGAAGCGGCGCCTCAGGAAGACCATCGGTCAAAAAACTTCTTGCCGATCCGACGTGCCTTGGTGTAGCTATCTACCCTCTGACACCCTTTATTAACTTCTTTGAAAGTGATCGGTCGGTCTTGGGGACCGAGACACGAATCACTGAAAGAATACAAAATATAGGATCTGGGACTCCGAGATCCGGGAACTTACGTTCCAAAAGAATAAAGAATACAAAAACACTCAGGCTTTCTCCAGCCCCCGGAGAAACTTTATTATTTCTTATTGTCATTGAAGGTCTGGAGGAGACAGGAGATTCCATCTTCATCAATATCTTTAAGGCCAGCCTGCTGGTACTTAGCCACCTCAATCTATTCCCCTAGATCTGGAACATTTCCCTTAAATTCATCGACCATTTTTGCCACATCATGGCCACTGTGTATCATGTGATTTATTCACGTCATTTGAGCTCCATCTATTCCATCCGGGGATTGATACCTTGACTCCATTAACTCATCAAACTTCCCCAAGACATACTCCTTTGGTGTGCATGTGTCAGTGCTAAATGGATCAACTCCGGAGACCTTCGTAACAAAAGACTTGTATAAATTGAAAGAATATTGTACTACATTGATCTTATCCCGTAGAGTCCCCACCAATTTCTTGATTACCCCCAATGTGAGTTCAAGTATAAAGTGTTGGGTCCTCACAAAATCAAATGACTCTTCCCCCAAAATTCTGGACTTGAAGACAACTTCTTCTTCGAGGCCGATGAGTTCTTCGAACTCAACTTTCCATGCCTCATAATTCTCAATGTCTACCTCCCATATACTAATGGTGGTTTTGGCCTGATGCAAGACTCGGCGGGCTGCATATAGATCCGAGAGGGTGGACACCAGGAAATGCTAGACGTTTCCTAACTGCAAGGTGACCCATTCATCAACCACTTGGGCCTTCTTCTTCATTGCCCATAATGAGTCTATGTCGCTCTGTGGCAGTGGTGCATCAGATCTACAAGCCTCTAGAGGCATAACATTGATAGGCCGGGCCAGCTCAGTTAGCAACCCCATGAGGTTTGCATTTTTCTCATTTTCTACCTTTAGCTTTTGAGCCTCCTTTTCATAATGAGCCTCTACTACCTTGGCTGCCTCTTTCAACATGTCTACTTCACCCTATTTCCCTCTCTTCCCTAGTGATATCTCTGTGATGTTATAATCTATGGCCTTGGCCGTTGCTTCGTCTGAGTCTAGGGAAGGTGTTGCTATCACTGCAATTGTTTCTTCGCTCTACTCGATTCAAAGAGTGTGAACCGTCTGGGGTTTCTTGGTCTTTGGCGGGTTCTGGACCTGAGCCATCATCTATGCCAAGGAAATATGGGCTCTAGGTGTTGACAGGGGGGCCTTCCTCTTTCAGGTTTCTATCAACCATGGTGGTAGTAGGTGTGTCTTGGTAGCCAAAATGTGTTCCTGTGACTTCTCCGCAACATCTTGTTGTACCCCTTCAGTATTATGAGCCTCTCCTGGCTCCTTTCCTATATCTTCTATCTCACCAGAAATATTTTCTTTAGTGGTACCTATATCTTTTGCCCCGCCATCTGTATCTTCAGTAATATCTGGGTCCTCATTGGTAGCCCCGGGGTTTTCTTCTTTTTTCTGTTGTTGTTCTTCCTCAGCCTCTATTACTGGAATATCTTCTTCTTCTGTTGTTTCCTTTAGTAGTGGTGGACACAATGGGCCAAGGTTTAACATTTGGGCTGCAATGATTACCTCCCCAAGTGTTTCCTTCAGGAGTGGCATTTGGAACACGGCGGTTGGGGTTACAGTTGCTCCCGTAGGTCCAGTTTCCCCAACCGATGTCATTTGTTCTCTTAGATTTTGTTTCCTTGATACTCCCGTGTCCTGTATCTCCAGAAATTCAGAGGTAATTTCTTGTTCCACCTCCTTTTCTTCTTCCAGCTGTTCCTCCTGCTCCTGCGCAGGTTCTTGTTCTAGAGCTTCCTCCTGCTTTGGGATTTTAGCCTCTATCTGCTCAATGTCCCCCTGCAAATTCCTAAACTTGTCAGTTCTAAAAACATCATCAAATTCATCCTGAGGGGGAGGATTGGCCAGGACATGAGCAGGCTCTGGTTCCCTCTCTGGCTCCAGGGAGTCAGAAGAAAGGATTTCAACTTGTGGGATCTGAGGCATCCCCAACTCTGACTCTGCCTTTGGTTTCGGATTAAGTCTCTTTTTCCGCCTAGTGACCAAAGGAGGCCCTGCGTCCCTTAGGACCTGCTCCTCTCCTAGATCCACTCCAGTTTCCTTGACCATCAGTGCTGCTAGTGAAGGGGAAGAGGGAGGATGGACAAGTCTGGCCATGAGCACCGGAGTAGCCAATCGTGTGATTAAATTCTCCCTCATCTTCTGGGAGGCCACTATTGATTGCTTTAGCTATTCTTTTATGGGGATATCCTACACAGTTGTAGTCTCCATTATTCTTTTTCCCCTATCTTCTCCTTGTGAAGAAGTTCTGGCCCCGGGGGTCAACCTTGGTATCGACTGGGGAGCCCTACAAGTACTCCCGAGGCATACCCTCTTGAAGTATTCGTGGCTGTGCTCGACCATGTTGCAAGTGAATTCTTCTATGGTGGGACCCTCATGGGCATTCCAGTTCACTGGTGGGAGGGCCAACTTATCAATCCCCTTTGCTTTGTATTGGGGGTCTATTGTGGAGCCGGCGTCTAAGAAGTCATCCGAAAATTTCTAGAGCTTCAACCTTTTCATCATTCCTGCGGTCATTCAGACGTAATGCTGGCTCTAGACTTCAACGTCATCCTGGAAATATTCCCAGAAGTCCTCCATGTGGTATTGGTGGGGCTCTGATGCCCGGGGAAGTGCCAGTGCAATCTTGCCATGCAGATCAAAGTTCTTCTGCGCTAGATAAAACTCTGCTAAGTTCAAGCTCTTGAGCTCGTTGTCTACCTCCTTGGCTGTGGCCAAACTGCACGAGTAATTCCCACAAGTGATTGGGAATGGAATATTTTTTACCTTCTTTAAGGCATATAAGGCATTTAATTCCATCATTTGCCTGCAATACTCCAAGAGAATTATCTTGTTCCCACAATGTTTGGGCAACAAGTAGGGTTTCTCGGAGAAGCCGGTTACCCTTATGTATGTTTGCTACTGGAATTGTATATAATAATGGCCATAACTTCTAACCAGATCCATCACCTCTATAGAAAGGTGGTACCCTACATCCTGAGTAGGTGTGAGCAGGTTGTAGTAGATGAAGGCATCGTTAACCTGGCAGAAGCTGGGGAAACTGGCCTCCCATTGAATTTGCGAGAAATAATCCCAGGGAGCCTTCTGACCCGGGCCGATCCTAAGTACTCCTGATGTGAGTAACCTATTGGTGTGGGGTCATTGTTGTGCTAGGGCCTAGAGAACATAAGAAGTCATATAGAACTTCCTCTTTTGGACCACCTGGAGGAATTGACAATCCACGTGGTTTGAGATAATGGCGACCCAATCAAAATACTCCCCACTGGTGGAAATGCTAAGCAAGAAGTAATACATCCACCCTATGAATTACTGAGCATGTGGTTGCTTGAAGACCTAGGAAAGTGCTATCATCCCCATCTGGATGCTTTCTTTAAATTTGGATCGGGGTATCTCTAGTTTCATTCTCTTGGGGTCCCTCTTCAGAGTTTTGAGCTAGTGAGTATTCATGTATATCTGGGCTACGTCCTCCAATTGCTTAAACTGTGCTAAGGCATCAGATCTAGTGAGGAAAGTTAGGTTTTCAAACTGAGGGATCCCCAACCTTACCAAAAACATGCGGTGTTGAGAGACACCATAGGGGTGGGGTATCCGGTCGGCTCTGGGGCTGCGAGCATGACGGCCCAGATGGAAGAGTTGTAGTGTGCCGCAAGTGTGAGAATTAACTCTGAGGCCTACACTCAGCATGGAAAATAGGCGGCCTTGAGAATCCTGTAATCCCTGACACTGATCGCCAATGGATCGTCAGACTGTCACTGAATATACATTATTTTTACCAAGACCTGCATCTCGGGCCATGTTCCGGCGCTAGTGTCGGTAATTAATTGGAATTTAGAATCAATCTTTGATCCCATAATAACACTGTCCTTCACATACTTCATGCTGAGAGGTAGTTTTTCCAAGGCCCTCTCCATTTTGGACCTGACGGCTACCCTGGTGACCGCCATAGAAGGAAGTTTCAGACTCCCGGATGGTGAAGATGGGGAAGCCTCAGACATGATATAAGTATATTGCTTTAAAAACTTGCAAGGCAAGATGACCATCAGAATTCATAGATAAATCATACTCCGGGGTCCGGAGATCTTACCACCGTGGCATTTGTTTTCCTAAAAAGTTAGTTTAGGTTCGAAATCCCGGAAAGATATATATAATGCAAACTTAAGGGAAATAACCAATATCTAGGTCTGGGGGTTTCAACATGCTTAGAAAAGTAAGGTGTGGGATAGTGAAGATAAAAGACCCAGGATCTGGAAAACTAACCATTGGAAGATGTGCATGAAATGTGAACTATTAGGCCCACGTGGGCGTCACTTGGCTATGCAATAAATGGAAGTTATGGCCGACGGCGGCGCCAATTGTCCAAACACGCGTAAAGTGGAAACCAGCTGGACAATTTTAAATGCATTCATGGGACGTAAATGAAGCACAGGTTGGTTTATGGAGGAGAGAGAAAACTACCTGGTTGAAACCAGCCGAGAGCCGAGTTTCAACAAGGTGGTATTCTGTCTGGGACGAGCTCGCAGACTTAAAATGGGAAACAAACAAGGCATGATGAGCTTGACAAAAGACTGGGCAAATATACACAAGATATACATCATATATACATTGGGGCCGAAAGGTATATTCATGCAAAATTGGAAGGATATACATTAATATACACTAAATATACATATATACAGAACGCAGTGCAGCCATTTACACAAAATGAGAAAATGTACAAACCTACAATATTTACATTATCCTACACCTGCACAAAGGGCAGACAACCCTCTGGCAGAGCTGACCACCAATGGGTGGCAAACCAGACAACAGAAATGCAAATCAAAATGAAAACACAACACAAAAACACAAACCAAATAAAAATGAAAAGCCAGGAAACGGAGAGAAACAGAGAAACCAACCTAAAAACTAGAGAAAGGCAAGGGGAGGAAAGGTGTTGAATGCTCTGCAATAGCTTCCACCTTCAAAGGATCACCACTGAACACCCAAAACCACTTGCAATTATTCAGAACAGCTCAGAGTAACTCGTACTTAACTCTGCTCAAATCGCTATGATATCGCTCTGAAATCGCTAAAATTGCTTAAGTGTTTTAATTGCGGTAATTTTGAAAATGACAGGTGATTTCTATTTATACCCAAGGTAAAAGGCAAGTTACCTCTCTTTTTGCAAACTCTGGAACAGGCTGACCTCCAGACTCCGGGCATGGGAATTTCGTGCGACCATACCTTCTTACGAAAAGAAGACATCGTGGTAATGAATCTCAGAGTCTGAAATCTGGATCCTGGACAAGGAATGACCAACTCTGAGACAGGGTCCCAGAGACACGACAAGACAAAACACAAAGCAAAACAAACACCGTGGGAAAGAAAACCCAGAGAAGGAAAACAAGGAAACAAAGGAAAAAGACAAGGCAAGAGCCAAAAGTAGAAAACAAAAAAGGCGGACCCGACATTTTGCACACAAAATGTAGGGATGGGGATGCAGGGCATAACAAATGGAAACTATCTAGGATGAATGCCTTAGCACATTCAATAATTATAAAATCTCTGGTTAGCAAACTGGAACAAATCGTTACCCAAAGCATCTTACCTGTAAAGAGTAACATGTCTAAGAAAATTCGGTCACACGCGATTTAGTCCATGATCTTTTCGTTAGTGGTGAAGTGTGTGCTTTGGAAGGAAATCAATTCAATGACCTCTAGGAGAAGCAAAGAAGAGGCACTAAGTACATCAAACCCCAAAGTCCTCAAATTCGCTCGTTTCCCCCAGAGACCGGAGTTTCATCCCATTTTTTTTTTTTTATGTTTCTATGTGGGAGGGCGGTACTTCTTTCACCGTTAAGCTTAAGCTTAGCTAAACTTAATGGTGGTACTTCTTTCACCCTTCCACCCACCTTAATATGTTGAATGGGGGAAAAAAAACTCTAGACCTAGGAAGAATCCTTTTTAAAAGTTTAGACTTGGGTCAACCAACTAGTTCAACTGATCTACCCTCGATGTGTCTGATTACTTGTTCCTCAACTCTTAGTTCACTAATTACCAAACTTCTAGGGAAAAATCTGATAAAGATTACTCAATGTACTACCAAACAATGAAAAATAACTCTAGAGACTGGACCGATTCCATCATGCTAACAATGGATTCCTAAGCTCACCATGTTAAAGGCGACATCTCGGAGACCAGATGTTATGCAAAGCATATCAATCCTTACAAGAGGGAGAGAAAAACATCGGGACCCAAAAAGGAAAGACAAGCAAAGGCAAAGAAAGAGAAAAGGGGTGGTCCCGGAGGATGCCAGCAAGAATATTTACAAGGCAAGATACCTCCCAACAAGGCAACGGGAAAGAAATATTTACAAGCAAGAAACTTTACATAAAATACAACTTTGGGTAAACCATCCTCATTCAAAATAATGTTTGAGAAATTTTCCATTGATGGGCAATAGAACAGGTTCTCTAGTCATGGTGTTAAGGAGGTAGACATTTTCCCCGTAGATCTCTGAGATTAGGTCTGGTCTGAGCCAGAGCCATTGGAACTTGGTGTGCTTCCCTTTGTTTTCCCAGGCCTTGTCCCACAACAGGACCAAGTCCGAAATCTGAAAGACATTGTATTGGGCTCTATGATCAAACCATCATTTTACCACTGCTTGGTGTGCATGAAATGTTCAAGAGCTGTGTCTCATTGTTCTTCCATCCACACCAGATTCAGGAGCCGAACTTCCACAATATTATTCTGGTTGCTGAATTCCTGCATAAACTATAAAACTGGGATCTGTAAGTTGATTGGGAACACTAAGTTCTGACCATAAACCAGATGGAATGGGGATGATCCCAGGGTGGCCTTAATTCGAATGTGATCTTCCCAAAGGTTAAACCTCAACTTTTGGTGCCAATCTTGGGGATTCTATTCTAGTAGGTGTTTGATCACTTCAAGCAGATTCTTGTTCATTGATTCAACAACACCGTTCCCCTGGGGGTAAAAGTTGCTGGAAAATTTCAAAGTGGTTCTCTAATTATAGGTCCATTCAAGTAGTTTCACTGAAGAAAATGTTGGACCATTGTCACATACTATAGAAAAGGGCACTCCAAATCTTGTGACGATGTTTTCTTCCAGGAATTTGATAACTACATCCGTCGTGTTGTTCTTGCAGGGTATGGCTTCAGACCATCGAGTGCAGTAATCAGTTGTGGTTAAGATATATCGGTGGTTGGCAAACGAGTTGGGGTTGATTTCCCTGATAAAGTCAAATGCCCATTGGGCGAAAGGCCTAGCCTTGAAGACTGGTTGTAAAGGCATTACCGGGTTATGCTCATGATGTATCACAGTTTGGCAAGTATGGCATCTTTGGATGTGATTGTAAACATCTTTGAATATGCAGGGCCAATAATATCCAGCTCAGAGGATATGATGGGTGGTGGCATCGGCTGAGCCATGCCCAGTTCAAAACTGCCCGTGGAATTCATCAGTCATTTTCACAGCTTGGTCCCTATTAATGCACTAAAGGTACACTCCCTCATAGTTCTTGCAGTAAAGCATGGAGTTTTTGATCATAAAGTGAGCGCTTTTCATCTGCAGGGCATGACATTTGTTGGGAACCCCTCTAGGCATCTATTTTTTAATAATAAGTACACCAGATCGGTGTACCACAGGTCTCGAGTGATAGACTCCACTGTTTAAGTTTGGCATTCTATGTGGGGAGCCTCCTCTGCCATCGCTCAACTCAGTCCCTGGCCTCGGACTATCTTCATGGGTTGCATCTCTAAGTCATATTCCTGGAGGATGGCCATCCATTTCCCCCGTCTTTCTCCCAATTCACTCTGCATTAGCAGAGATTTCACAGCCTAGTTCAAGATGATAGCATGCACCTTGCTTCAGAGAATATAATGTCATAATTTCTTCACAGTGAGAACAAGAGCAAAGGCCTACTTTCCCAATGATAAATACCAGATTTTGGCATTCTTAAAGGGGGAGCTCATGAAAGATATGGATCTTTCTTTCCCTTCAACCTTTTGGGTCAATACTGCCATGGAAGAATGCGGTGAAGCGAAGGAGTAAATGTAAAATGGAAGGGAGTAGTCCAGACTAGCCAAGACGGGTGCCTCTATTATCTTCTATAACATATAGGTGAATGCCCGCTTTGCTTTCGGATTACACTCAATCTTGGTATCCTTTTTCATCATTTCATTGAGTCGCTTGACTATCTAAGAGAATCTAGTGATAAACCGCCAGACAAAGTTGATCTTTCTGAAGAAAGATCGCATCTCTTTCTTGTTGCCCGGCATTTGTAAATTTAGCAATGCTTCAACTCTCTCGGGGTTGATGGATATACTCTTCTCAGAGACAATATGCTTGAGTAGCTTCCCTTCAATGACCCTGAATATGCACTTCTTGGGGTTGAGGGATATTCCATACCGATGACATCTCTCGTAGATCTGGGCGAGGTGGGCGGAATGGTCACGCCTCTCCTGGGAAAAGATAGTCAATTCATCCATGTAGATGATTATGCACTGATTCATGAGGCCCTCGAACGCAATGTCTATAGCCTTTTGAAATGTAGCTCCTGCGTTGATCAAGCCAAAGGGCATCCTTCGATATGCAAACGTCCCCCACTTGGTTGTGAATGTCATTTTCTCTCTATCTTCATACTTAACCATGACTTGGTTGTATCCAAAGTACCCATCCAAGAAGGACATCATCTGGGATCCATTCACTATCTGTAACACCTCATCTAACGAGGGGAGAGGGTGATTGTCCTTGGAGGCTCTATTCAAGTTTCAGAAATCTACGCAAAGGTGAATTTCATCACTCTTTTTTCTAACAGGGACCAAATTGGCAACCCACATAGTGTGCCAGATTGGGAAGATTATCTGGGATGAAAGTAATTTCTCCACCTCTTAACGAATCAGAGGCTTGATCAGCGGGTTGACTAGTCATTATTTTTTCTGAAAGGGCTTAGCATCGAGTTTCAGGGGGATGGTATGAGTCATAATGGAGGTGTTGTATGTTTTTAAATCTTCATATCCCCATGAAATCATGTCTATGTATTCTCGGAGAATCACAAGAATCTTCTCCTTCTCCTCAGGGGAGCAGGAGGTACCAATGTGTATCATCTTTTCTTCACCAGGCTGGCCGATGTTTACTTTCTCAAATTTTCCTCCCTTAGAGGAGGATGACATCTTTTCCTGGTCCCGAGGGTCTGAGTCAAAGATGCATTCAAGCGCGACCATCCCCTTTCGGATGGTGTTGGTAGGTAAGTCCATGATCCCATCATCTTCATCACCCTACCCAGTATCATCATGGTCTCATTCCTCCACTATCTGGTCCTTGAAGACACCAACATTGGCCATGAAGGCCAAGATATGTTGATCATCCTCAAAAACCTAAAAGTGGGTAACATTATCTGGGATGGACAGGGTGGGGATCATCTCAACATAAAATCTCCAGAGTCACGAGTCGACCATGGGCTCAAGTGTGCTGGCAGAAACAGCGAGGGCATCCGGGACATAATTCCATCACCGGGGAATAAGATCAATGTCAAAGGCATCAAAATCTTCAATAAGGCTCCATGCCCAATTGTGATATGCAGCTAGCCTTTTGCCATGACATGTGTACTGACTCCAGACCAGTTTGACAACCAACTCTGAATCACCCAGAGCCCGGAGGTGAGTGACTCTTTTCCTTAATGCAAATACGATTCCAAGGACCAAAGCCTCATACTCTGTAATGTTGTTCATGCAGTTGAACTGCAGCCTATAGGATGTGAGAAAGGATTTCCCTCACGGGTTGATCAATTCTACTCCAGCCCCACAGCCTTGTTTGGATTGGGACCCATCGAACTTAAGGGTCCACAAGTCATCACTTGTAGTCTGCAGCTGGGGAGATGGAGCAGTCTTTGGATTGCTTTTGGGAGACTTGGGAGGAGCTTCCTCCCACACTAATTGCGCATGGGTAAGATTTACCTCCGGAGGGGTTTGAAGTTGAGATCCCTGGGGAAATGGCAATGAAGTGCTTCTAGTAAGAATACCGGGTTCCAGGGAATCAGTTGTATGTTCTTTGCTCTAGAAGGCGTCAATGTACCGGGTAGCGACGGAAAGGAAAGGCTCACACTCTAACTCTAAATGCTTCTGATAGAGTACCTGACACCATGTGCCAGATAAGAGTGTAGTGGGGGTTGCATTGGCACCTTGAGAGTTAACCTCAACCCTCAAATTTTCCTCTAGGTCTTGTGTTCTCTGCAGAACTATGGGATCTTCTCCCGGGGTGAAATCAAACATTAAGATTTCAAAGGGTCGGTACACCCCAGGGGAAGTCTCAGAGAAGAAGACCTCATTAACCCTCCCAAATTCTATAAGGGCCTGCTTCATTTGGGGTTCACTCTCAACCCAAATTTTGTTTGATTCTCCTTCCCAGGGGAGCCATAAGTGGGAAAATTCAGTCGAAAAGTATCCATTCAAGGACTTAGACCAATTCTGAATTAATAACATCCCATAAGTCTCTGGAATATCCACCACTTAGATATCGATTATGCTGGCTATTCTGGGGTCCTGGATGAGTTGTATCTAGACATTCTTCAATTATCCCACTATTTTCACAGTAGTTTTATCCAGTTGAATCACTGCGCCATTAGATGGGTTGGATCAAAATCTGAGCTTCTGACATATGGATAGGGGCATGATGTTGCCCGAAGCCCCAGAGTCTACTAGATAGTTATGTATATTTTTGCCTTGTATGTTTAGGCCTAGTAGGAATGGAGGGTCTTCGTTATTTCCCTGGAAGACATTCACGTTGGCATCCTTAAAAGAGATGGTCTTGGGTGGGCGACTGACAACTTCTGGGTTTCCCAAGAGCTTTAGAAGAGACTTCTTCTGCTTGCGACAATTTAGCAAAACCTCCATCAAGGTTATGGAGGTGGTGGTTTGTTCCAACACCTTTGTAATGTCAAATCTTCCTCCTGAGAATTGATGGCTTCCCTCGGTCAGGTCTTTCACTTGGTTAGAGCTAGAACCCCTTAGAGGGATGGGCTAGTTAGTTGTATTGTCCCAGGGAGGAGTTTCCTTGGTAGGAGGTGTCAGCGTGTAAACTGGTCCTTTACCAGCCTAGCTCCAAGTGTTGTAAGGAATCCACGGGTTGGTGAAATCATTGGCCTCAAAGGCCGAAATCGATTCATCAAAGAATCCTTGTAATTCAAATTCTTCTTCATCTTCTCTGGAGGATCTGAAGAAGATGGTCTCACAAGTGAATGCACCATGAGTTCGTTCTTGCATGGGAGGTTCTGGGGGAGTAGCGTCATGCGATTGTTGTCTGTCCAGCTGGGAGATCATGATAACCTTCTCTAATGTGGCACAATTTACCTCATTGTGGGAGCCCGTGTCATGCAATTTTCACCAATTGGTCATGGGATGGAAGTCTGTGACTAGTGTGAAATGTGATGGTCCAGCACCACTTTGATTGGCATTTTCGTTCGAAGGCGGACCTCCTGTGTTTACGTTATTGTTCCATTGTTGTTGTTTGGGCTAGGGTCCATTGTTGAAGTTTCTTCCTCCAGCATTGTTGTTTCGTTGGCCGGAGAAAATATTTCCTCTTTGGGAATTGGAACTCTAGGGTGCATAGGACCCCGTCTTCAGTTGACCCATGTCCACAGTCAGGGTGGAAAAACATTCGCCAGAGGGATTCAACCTCGGCGGTCAGCTAAGTGTTTATGTCACAATGTGATGGTTGTTATTTTTGGTTCCTTAGGAAGGAAACAATATTCGCTAGAGTCGAGGGTGGCAATCCTCCAGCCGTGGATGACTAAAAGAAGGGCACTCTGGGCGATTGTGTCTAAGGTTGTTGTGCCTGCTATGGCTGATTCTAAGGGAATACTTCCAGACCCGATATTGCCTGAGTCTGTGATGGATAAACATACCGGGCCTGCTAGTCTATTGGCAGTGGCGGGGGATTCATTGCCATCGTAGCGGCACCCATTGCTAGATTGGGGTTATATCCCCCAGTGTACGCTATTCTGTTAGGGATCATGTTGAAAGACGTGCTTTGCCCAATCCCGCTCGAGGATTTGTTGAGGCCACGAGACAGTTTTAAGGCTAGGTTGTAAACTTTTTCCAAAGTGTCCCGGTCGCCCACAGTGGTTGTTCTCTAGAGGAGAGTGGAAACAAAGGGGTCCATAACGTTGAGATAGGCCTATATGGTTACTTTCGGGGATGGAATAAAAGGGCCCAAGCACTGCTTCAAGTCACGCTGGAACCGATGATTGAATGTTGCAAGGGGTTCATTGGGTTCCTTTCTGATGGAGATGAACTAGCTGTGGGACCAAGATGGGTCCACGTGTATGTGGAAGGTAGCCAAGAAGGCATCCTCCATGTCCTGCCAACTATTGATGGAGTTGGCGGAAAGGTTAAGGTACCAGTTTAGTTCACCCTATCCGAGGGACAAGGGAAACATTCGGATCACAACATCTTCATGTTAGATCCGGTGTCAGTTCATGGCATCTTTGTATGCTTGTAAGTGTTCCTCTACGGTTCATGAGCCTAAGTGCTCATATCATGGGCAAATATTCTCTGAGTGTGAGGGTAAGTCGTTGGTTGTGCCCAGAAAAGTTCCCATAGGGGACCCTGTATTTCCAAAATACATAGCCATTTGGGGAGCTGAATTTTGAGCAAGTTGAACGCTGGTTCCCGAGATTGTCTAAGCAGTTTGGATATTTTGAGGTACACTAGACCCCTAGACAATAGTGGCTGGTGTGGTTTTCGGGGTCCATTTCTTTTGAGCACGAGGCTCAAGTTTGATAAACCTTTCGGGGTTAAGGGCTGACCTAAGGATCCTCTCAAATTTCTCTAGGGAGAAAGATCCAATCCTTCTTAAGGCTTGACTCCTAAATCTATGGCTTGGGGAACCCTCGGGAGGTGTAAAATTGGAGTCCTGAGAGGGGGAGAAGTTCATGCCCTCCTTCTAGCACTAGTTTCTATTGATAGGAATCTTCTAACCGGGTCCGCCAGAAGATGTAAGTTGTCACCGGGTACCGGGGTACCAGCCAACTTCGCCTATAAAGTTTGTCCAGGGAAATGAGATTCCCCGGGCCTCCAAGCAACTGGGAGTCGGGTCTCGATGGTGTAGGGCTTGGTTGGGAGATGTGACTGTTTTTGAGAGGGATAGATGGTTATCTTCAACTCATTCTCTCTGGGGATTCAAGAAGGTGAGGTTTCTCCAAGAATTCTTACACTTAACAAATAAATTGAAAAAGATCCTGCAGAGTTAGAAATATTCAATCTACCTCTAGTTATGCTGAACATTCAAATTATCAACAATACTCTAACACACTATACTAAATACCGAAGAAACATACAACCATCAGTTCATATTTCATCAGTAGCAAGGGAAAGGAGGTCATTAATCTACTTCTAGTGTTAGAGAAAAGGACATGAAGAACACAAATCATAAAATACCGTCAATCCAAAAGGCAGAATGCCAACAACATCATTACAAGAAATCTCCCTTCTTCATTAACATTTCTTATAGTAGGCACTGGTGCATGGTACCATGGTGGCTCCAGGGGAGCATCTAACTACTAAAATCTTAAAGACTAAGGAGCATTGAGCTCTGCAACTGAGAAATGAAATACTTCTTTTCTATTACTATGGACTGCAAAATCATCAATTTCATCGACCCTTGGAATGGGGTTGGAATTACTATTTATACACATACATTTAACCCTAACCCTAACTTATATTACACTATACATTAAAATATATTATCCGATGGTCGGTACTACCTGCGCCACTCTACAAAAGACCTAGAGATGGAATAGGCCTGTCATGTCAGAAGAAAAAGACAAGAGAAGTGGAGTGGAAGAATCGGCCTTGAGAAGAGAGTCAAGAAGGAGAAGGAAGAAATCTGATCCCCCAGAGATTGAGGCTACATGCCTCATAAATGGGAAAAAAAGTGCCCTATCTCCAATGTGCCAGGTGTACTTCTGAAGTGGCACCTTGAGAAGACCATCTGTCAGAAAACTTCTTGCCGATCCGACGTGCCTTGGTGTAGCTATCTACCCTCTGACACCCTTTATTAACTTCTTTGAAAGTGATTGGTCAGTCTTGCGGACTGGGACACGAATCACTAAAAGAATACAAAATATAGGATCCAGAAACTTACATTCCAAAAGAATAAAGAATACAAAAACACTCAGGTTTTGTCTGGCCCCCGGAGAAACTTTATTGTTGCTTATTGTCATTGAAGGTCTAGAGGAGATGGGAGATTCTATCTTCATCAATATCTTTAAGGCTAGCCTACTGGCACTTAGCCACCTCAATCTGTTCCCCCAGATCTGAAACATTTCCCTTAAATTCATCAGCCATTTTTGCCGCATCATGGCCACTAATTACCATGCAAGTTATTTGCATTATTTGAGCTCCATCTATTCTATTCGGGGATTGATACCTTGACTCCATTAACTCATCAAACTTCCCCAAGACATACTCCTCTGGCGTGCATGTGTTAGTGCTAAATGGATCAGCTCTGGAGACCTTCGTAACAAAAGACTTGTATAAATTGAAATAATATTATACTGCATTGATCTTATCCCGCAAAGTCCCCACCAGTTGCTTGATTACCCCCAATGTGAGGTCAAGTCTGGAGTGCTGGGTCCTCACAAAATCAAATGACTCTTCCCCCAAAATTTTGGACTCGAAGACAACTTCTTCTCCGAGGCCGATTAGTTCTTCGAACTCAACTTTCCACACTTCGTAATTCTTGTTGTCCGCCTCCCATATACTGATGGTGGTTTTAGCCTGATGCAAGACATGGTGGGATGCATATAGATTTGGGAGGGTGGACACCAGGAAATGCTAGACATTTACTAACTGCAAGGTGACCCATTCATCAACCGCTTGGGCCTTCTTCTTCATTGCCCATAATGAGTCTATGTCACTCCGCGGCAGTGGTGCATCAGATGTAGAAGCCTCTAGAGGAATAACATTGATAGGCCAGGCCAACTCAGTTAGTAAACCCATGAGGTTTTCATTTTTTCTCCTTTTCTGCCTTGAGCTTTTGAGCCTCCTTTTCATAATGAGCCTCTACTACCTTGGCTGCCTCTTTCAACAGGTCTACTTCACCCTATTTCCCTCTCTTCCCCAGTGATATCTCTGTGATGTTATAATTTGCGGCCTCAGTCGTTGCTTCGTCTGAGTCTAGGGAAGGTGTTTCTATCACTGCAACTGTTTCTCCACCCTTCCCAGTTTGAAGAGTGTGAACCGTCTAGGCTTTCTTGGTCTTTGGCAGGTTCTGGGCCTGAGCCATCATCTCTACCAAGGAAAGATGGGCTGTGGGTGTTGACGGGGGTGCCTTCCTCTTTTGGGTTTCTATCAACCATGGTGGCGGTAGGGGTGGTAACCAAAATGTGTTCATGTGACTTCTCCCCAACATCTTGCTATGCCCCTTCAGTATTATGAGCCTCTCCTAGCTCCTTTCCTGTATCTTTTGTCTCACCAGAAATATTTTCTTTGGTGGTACCTGTATCTTTTTCCCCACCATCTGTATCTTCAGTAATATCTGGGTCCTCATTCGTCACCTTGGGGTTTTCTTCTTCTTCCTGTTGTTGTTCTTCCTCAGCCTCTATTGCTGGAATATCTTCTTCTGTTGGTGTGTCCTTTGGTAGTGGGAGAAGCAATGGGCCAAGGTTTAACATTTGAGACATAGTGATTACCTCCCAAAATGTTGCCATCGGGAGGGGCATTTGGAACATGGTGGTTGGGGTTATGGTTGCTCTCGTAGGTTTGATTTCCCCAACCGATGTCATTTGTTTGCTTAGCTTTCATTGCCCTGATACTCCCATGTCCTGTATCTCTAGAACTTCAGAGGCAGTTTCTTGTTCCACCTCCTTTTATTCTTCCATCTGTTCCTCCTGCTCCTGCAAAGGTTCTTGATCTGGAGCTTCCTCCTGCTCTAGGATTTCATCCTTTGTCTGCTCAATGTCCCCCTGTAAATTCCTAAACTCGTTAGTTCTAAAAATATCATCAAATTCATCCTGAGGGGGAGGATTGGCTAGGACATGAGCAGGCTCTAGTTCCCTCTCCAGCTTCGGGGAGTTAGAAGAAAGGATTTCAACTTGTGGGATCTGAGGCATACCCAGCTCCAGCTCTGCCTTTGGTTTGAAATTAAATATCTTCTTTCGCCTGGTAACCAAAGGAGGCCCTGCATCCCTTAGGACCTACTCCTCTCTCAGATCCACTCCAGCTGCCTTGACCATCAGTGCTGCTAGTGAAGGGGAAGAGGGAGGACAGACAGGTCCAGCCATGAGCACTAGAGTAGCCAATTATGTGATTAAATTCTCCCTCATATGTTGGGAGGCCGCTATTTATTGCTTCATCTATTTTTTTATGGGGATATCCTGCATAGTTGGAGTCTCCATTATTCTTTTTCCCCTATCTTCTCCTTGTTAATAAGTTCCAGCCCTAGGGGTCAGCCTTGGTATCGGCTAGGGAGCCCTACGGGTACTCCAGGGGCATACCCTCTTGAAGTATTCATGGCTGCACTCGACCATGTTGTGAGTGAATTCTTCTATGGTGGGACCCTCATGGGAATTCTAGTTCACCGATGGGAGGGCCAATTTATCAATCCCCTTTGCTTTGTACTAGGGGTCTATTGTGGAGCTGACGTCTAGGAAGTCATCCAGAAATTTTTGGAGCTTCAACCTTTCCATCATTCCTGCCGTCATCCAGACGTAATGCTGGCTCAAGACTTCAACATCATCCTGGAAATCTTCTCAGAAGTCCTCCATGTGGTATTGGTGGGGTTCTGATGCCCAGGGAAGTGCTAGTGCAATCTTTCCATGTGGATCAAAGTTCTTCCACGCTAGATAAAACTCTGCTAAGTTCAAGCTCTTGTGCTCATTGTCTGCCTCCTTGGCTGTGGCCAGACTGCACGAGTAATTATCACAAGTGATTAGGAATGGAATATTTGTTACCTTTTTTAAGGCGTATAAGGCATTTAATTCCATTATTTGCCTGCAGTACTCCAAGAGAATTATCTTGTTCCAACCATATTTGGGAAACAAGTAGGGTTTCCTGGAGAAGCCAGTTACCCTTATGTATGTATGCTGCTGGAATTGTATATAATAATGGCCATAACTTCTGACCAGATCCATCACCTCTTTAGAAAGGTGGTACCCTAAATCCTGGGTAGGTGTGAGCAGGTTGTAGTAGATGAAGGCATCATTAACTTGGCAGAAGCTGGGGAAACTGGCCTCCCATTGAATTTGTGAGAAATAATCCTAGGGAGCCTTCTGACCCGGGCCGATCCTGAGTACTCCTGATGTGAGTAACCTGTTGGTGTGGGGTCATTGTTGTGCTAGGGCCCAGAGAACATAAAATGTCATATAGAACTTCCTCTTTTGGACCACCTGGAGGAATTGAGAATCCACGTGATTTGAAATAATGGCGGCCCAATCAAAATACTCCCCGACGGTGGAAATGCCAAGCAAGAAGTAATACATCCACCCTGTAAATTTCTGTGCATGTGGTTTCTTGAAGACCCAAGAAAGTGCTATCATCCCCATCTAGATGCTTTCTTTAAATTCAGATCGGGGGATCTCTAGTTTCATTCTCTTGGGGTCCCTCTTCGGAGTCTTGAGCCAATGAGTATTCATGTATATCTGGGTTGCATCCTCTAACTGCTTAAACTGCACTAAGGCATCATATCTAGTGATGAAAATTGGGTTGTCAAACTGAGGGATCCCCAACCCTACCAGAAAACTTGCGGCATTGAGAGACACCATAGGGGTGGGGTATCCAGTCGGCTCCAGGGCTACGAGCATGATGGCCTGGAGGGAAGAGTTATAGTGTACCGCAAGTGTGGGAATTAACTTCAGGGCTTGCATGGAGCATGGAAAATAGGCAGCCTTGAGAATCCTAGAATTCTCGACACTAATCAAGAGTGGATCCCCAGACTGTCACTGAATATACATTATTTTGACCAAGGCTTGCATCTTGGACCATTTCTGACGTTGGTGTCAGTAATTAATTGAACTTTGGAATCAATCTTTGATCCGATAATAACACTATCCTTCACATAATTCATGCTGAGAGGTAATTTTTACAAGGCCCTCTCCATTTTGGACCTGACGGCTACCTTGGTGACCACTGTAGAAGGAAGTTTCAGACTCCCAGGTGGTGAAGATGCGGAAGCCTTAGACATGATGGAAATATATTCTTTAAAAACCTACAAGGCAAGATGACCGTCAAAATTCATAGACAAATCAAACTCTTGTGTTCGAATATATTACCACCACAATGTTTGTTTTCATGAAAAGTTAGTTTAGGTTCAAAATCCTGGAAAGATATATATAATGCAAACTTAAGGGAAATAACCAATATCCAGGTCCAGGGGTTTTAGCATGCTTAGCAAAGTAAGGTGTGGGTTGGTGAAGATAAAAGACCCAGGATCCAAAAAACTAACCGTTGGAAGGTATGCATGAAAAGTGAACTGTCAGGCCCACGTGGGCGTCACGTGGCTATGCAATAAATGGAAGTTATGGCCGACGGCGGCGCCAACTGTCTAAATGCACGTAAAGTGGAAACCACATGGACAATTTTAAATGCATTCATGGGAAGTAAATGAAGCACAAGTTGGTTTATGGAGGAGAGAGAAAACCACCTGGTTGAAACCAGTCGAGAGCTGAGTTTCAACCAGGTGGTATTCTGTCTGGAACGAGCTCGCAGACTTAAAATGGGAAACAAACAGGGCACGGTGAGCTTGATAAAAGACCAGGCAAATATACACAAGATATACATCATATATACATCAGGGCTGAAAGGTATATTCATGCAAAATTGGAAGGATATACATTAATAGACACTAAATATATATATATACAGAATGCAGAGCAGCTATTTACACAAAACCAAAAAATGTACAAACCTACAATATTTACATTATCCTACACCTGCACAGAGGGTGGACAACCCTCTGGCAGAGCTGACCCACCAACAGGTGGCAAACCAGACAACAGAAATGCAGAGCAAAATGAAAACACAAGACAAAAACACAAACCAAACAAAAATGAAAAGCCAGGAAATGGAGAGAAACAGAGAAACCAACCTAAAAACCAAAGAAAGGCAAGGGGAGGTAAGGTGCTGAATACTTTGCAACAGCTTCCACCTTCAAAGGATCACCACTCAACACCGAAAACCACTTGCAATTATTCTAAACATCTCAGAGTAACTCTTACTTAACTCTACTCAAATCACTGTGATATCACTCTGAAATCGCTCAAATTGCTTTACTGTTTTAATCACGGTAATTGTGAAAATGACAGGTGATTTCTATTTATACCTGAGGTAAAAATAAAGTTACCTCTCCTTCTGCAAACTCTAGAATAGGCCGACCTCTGGGCCTGGGGATTCTATGTGACCATACCTTCTTATGAAAAGAAGACATCATGGTAAAGAATACTAGAGTCCAAAATCTGGCTCCTAGACAAGGAACGACCAACTCTAGGACTGGGTCCTGGAGACACAACAAGACAAAACACAAATAAAAATGAACACCGCAGGAAAGAAAACCCGGAGAAGAAAAACAAGGAAACAAAGGAAAAAGACAAGGCAAGAGGCAAAAGCAGAAAATAAAAAAGGGGGACCCAACATTTTGTACACAAAATGTAGGGATGAGGATGTAGGGTATAACAGTATGTTGAAGGATTAAGTCATAATTTGTTGAGTGTTGGACAACTAATGGACAAGGGTAATAAATTAGAATTCATAGAAGGAGTGTGCAAGCAATGGAAAGCTTATTGCATCAGGTATACATGGTGTTGGTAATTTATTTCATTTGAAAAATGTTGACAATAATGTTTGATTGCAAAGGTTGATGGCAGTTGGTTCTAGCATAGAATATTTTTTCATGTAAATTTGATAATATGGTAAATGTTAGCAAAGCTAATGTTGTAAGAGATTTTCCTAAGATGATGAAGCCTAACAATTTGTGCAAAGAATGTCAATTGGGAAAACTGACTAGATCTACTTTTAAGAGTAAGACATATACTTCCAATAGATTGCTAGATTTGGTGCATATAGATTTGTGTGGTCCTACTAAGACAAGAAGCTACTATGGTGACAGATATTTCATGCTATTCATTGATGACTATTCAAGGATGATGTGGGTTACATTTTTAAGAGAAAAAACATAAGCTTTTTCAAAAAATTTAAATATTCAAGATAATGGTCGAAATAGAGTCTGGACAAAGATTGGAATGCCTAAGATCAGATAGAGGAGGAGAATTTACATCTGGTGAATTTTACTCTTACTATGAAGAAAATGGGATCAAGAGGAAGACTTATGCTCCGTGGACCTCATAACTTAGAATGGTGTTGCAGAGCGAACGAACGGAACTATCCTAGGCACAACTAGGACTCTGATGATTAAGGGAAATGTTTGGCAGATCTACTAGCGAGAATTTGTGAGCACTGTTGTTTATACCTTGAACCGAGAGCAGATAAAGAAAGGATCTGATAATACTTCTTATGAAATTTGGTATGGTCATGTTCCTACAGTGAAATACTTAAGATTTTTTGGAATTAAATGCTAAATCAAGAGAGATGAAGACATTGGAAAGTTTGATCCTAGAAGTGATGAAGGAATCTTTCTTGGATATTCTACTAAGAGAAAAGAGTATTAATGTTATAATTATAGATTGAAGAAGATTGTTGAAACTGAAAATGTTAGAGTAGATGAGAATGTGTAGAGATCAAAAAGAACTTTCACATATGAAATAGTTGAAGAGAACAATCACATTGTGGAAGTACAGAATCGGGATCAGGATCAAAATGAGTTGAATGGATAGGTTGAGCCTATGGCTAATGAGGAGGATATTGAAACTGAAGGGTCTGCTACAAAGTCTATTATGAAGACTACACGGTATGTAAAGATTAATCATTCTAAAAATGCTATTATTGGTGACAAGAATAGAGGTGTTCAAACTAGAGAAAGAATTACTAGAGATGAAACATGTTTACTATCT
The DNA here is from genome assembly GCA_018584345.1 of Thuja plicata. NCBI lineage: Eukaryota > Viridiplantae > Streptophyta > Pinopsida > Cupressales > Cupressaceae > Thuja > Thuja plicata. Next base: position 366,839 of record MU223601.1, on the reverse strand, counting down.
GAATTTGAACCTAAAGATGTGAAAGAAGCATGTAATGATGAGAGTTGGATAAATGTTGTGAAGGAAGCACTTGATAAGATTGAAAATCGCAGGACTTGGATTCTTGTTCCCAGATCTGTGAACAAGAATGTGATCAAAACTAAGTGGGTATTTAGGAATAAGTTGAATAAAGATGGGAAAGTGGTTCAGAACAAAGATAGACTGGCATGCAAATGGTATTCATGGATGGAAGGTATTGATTTTCAAGACACCTTTTCCCCTGTAGCTAGAATTGAAGTTGTTAGATTACTTCTTACATATGTAGCTTACGAGAATTTCAAATTTTATCAGATGGATGTCAAGTTTGCATTCTTGATTGGTGAGTTAGAGGAAGATGTTTACATTGAACAACCTAGTGGATTTTTGTGCGTGTGTATTTGGGTACCTAATAAGAGAGACACAACACATCAATAAGTCATTGCATTAGTTTAAAAAGGTTAGATAAGCATACAAAACCAACTAATATCGACCTATTGCCTTCTAACTAAGAAGAGTGTGATTAGTAACATAATAGCCCTCAGATTATGCTATAATTAGTGACATATACGACCTAGCATGAAGGATTTTAGTTTTAAAACAAGCTAAAAGATGAGAAAACATGCATTCTAGCTCTAAGAATGGAAATAAGAACAATGTAAAAGCATGAAATAAGAAGTAAAATATGTATCTAAGATTAATCTAACAGCATAATATTGCATTTTCAATATGAGGTGAAGGCTTATTTGCTCTCAAAAATGGCTTATATTTATAGAAGAGAGAGAGAGAGAGAGAGAGAGAGAGAGAGAGAGAGAGAGAGAGAGAGCGCATAA
>MU223601.1:348177-365941 GCA_018584345.1 Thuja plicata | reverse complement strand
TTAAGGGACTCATTAATGGAGGTGTAAGAGCCATTAATGCCTTGGGCATTAATAAGGCATGGAGGAGACATAGGCTTAAGGCATCTTCATTAATGAGGCATTAATGAAAGCCTTAAAGAAGTATGGGGAGAGTGTAAGAGGGTGGCTTGAGAAGGTGGACCTTAAGGAAAGTCGAGCTTGAGAAAGTGGACTTTCTCAAGTGGGTTGAGTTGCTAAGCATTCCTTAATGAAATGTGACAACATTAGGAAGGGGGTTAGGGTTAGAATCAGGATTAGGATTATATTAGCAAGGGTGAATGGGTTGAGAAGGGTTAGAGCCCAGGGTAGAAGTGGTTGAGATAGGTTAGGTTGGGGTTTAGGGGAATATTAATTAAATGAATTAAACTTATTTAATTCATTCAAAAATATAGGAATTAATTATTTAAACAATTTAATTGCTTTTTAATAATTAGGGGACTATAGCCATTTTAATTAAATTAAATAGGCTAGGGGAATGGGTTATTTTGTAGGTGGGTAATTGATTTGGGGATTTATTTAATTCCTTTATAATTAAATACTATAGCCATGTTTAATTTTGATTTGATTTAATTGGTTTTGAATTGTATGGCTATAATAGTTAATATAAATTAGTGATAAAAATCACCTAGGACATTAAATTGATTTGAAGAATTATGCCAAGCAATAACAGGGTTGTTTGGACATAATCAAGGGTATGATCACACTTAGGAAAAATAGGATCCATAGTTGGAACAAACCAAATTCAGGTGGTTACATTTTCCCCTCTTTGAATTGATGTGTGAGCAGCACATTGATTCAAAGAAAGTTTTCGATTTTGACTTTTGAAAGATTGAGAATTTTGTTCTTGGTTGTCAAACAAAATTTTGATGAGATCAGTCTCACACTTGATCAAACAAAACTAATAGAGTTTATTTTGAACTTGGTTGTCGTTTAAAGATCAATAAAAGATTTTAACGATACCAATTCTGAACTTGGTTGTCGTCCAAAGATTGATAATACTGATTCTGAACTTGGTTGTCATCCAAGAAGCTAGTACAAAGCTGCCAGGAGCTTTAATAAAAATTTCTTAAAATGAGAAAACATAAGATATAAAGCTCATGAGAACCAAAGCTTTGTATCTAGCAGTTCCGACTTTAGTCAAGGAAGTTGTTATGCCCCTAGTTTGTTTGATAACGAAGTCATTTTGATGTTGTTTTGAGCAAATGCAAAAATTTAATTGATGATAGTGTGATCATGCCCCCTCGGGAATGAAATCAAAGGAAAAGAAGAAAATTCCTCAGTTGAAGAACGTATCACTTGCAGGGAGCGGTTAGGATAAGAAAGAATGGAGTAGAAGAAGTGGAAAAGAAGGTGTGTTTTAAAAATAAACACACGAGTACCAAGTTTATTACGTGAAAATGTGAGTTTGATTTTGTTCCCAATAGATCAGAGATTTTAGGAATCATTGATTATGTAATTAACTTGGATTTAGAAGAAGATGGAAATCATTTTTGAGCTCAAAATTCCTTATACTTTTATTCTTGTTATAAATGCACCATGCGAGCTCTAAATGCAGCTATATGCAGACTCTTAGGAATTGTCACTGATTTAGCCAATATTGCAACATTTTTATCATCATTAAGTGCTTTTCGGAATGGACCACCTGATAGTATAATCATCACTAATACCCATTGATATTATGATAATATGAATACTATGTTTTTATTGTAATGTCAGAAATAGACTTAGGCATCAAGGCATAGAAGCCAGGATAACAAAATAGTCACCTGATAATAGCCACGGTGGGCACCAAAAATGTGTGTGTGTATTTAGGTACCTGATAAGAGAGACACAACACATCAATAAGTCATTGCATTAGTGTAAAAAGGTTAGATAAGCATACAAAGCCAACTAATATCAACCTATTGCCTTCTAACTAAGAAGAGTGTGATTAGTAACACAATAGCCCTTAGATTATGCTACAATCAGTGACATATACGAGCTAGCATGAAGGATTTTAGTTTAAAAACAAGCTAAAAGATGAGAAAACATGCATTCTAGCTCTAAGAATGGAAATAAGAACAATGTAAAAGCATGAAATAAGAAGTGAAATATGTATCTAAGATTAATCTAACAGCATAACATTGCATTTTCAATATGAGGTGAAGGCTTATTTGCTCTCAAAAATGGCTTCTATTTATAGAAGAATGAGAGAGAGAGAGAGAGGGGAGACAAGGCTCATTAATGAGTTAAGGGACTCATTAATGGAGGTGTAAGAGCCATTAATGCCTTGGGCATCAAAAAGGCATGAAGGAGACATAGGATTAAGGCATCTTCATTAATGAGGCATTAATGAAAGCATTAAAGAAGAATGGGGAGACTGTAAGAGGGTGGCTTGAGAAGGTGGACCTTAAGGAAAGTCAAGCTTGAGAAAGTGGACTTTCTCAAGTGGGTTGAGTTGCTAAGCATTCCTTAATGAAATGTGACAACATTAGGAAGGGGGTTAGGGATAGAATTAGGATTATGATTATATTAGCAAGGGTGAATGGGTTGAGAAGGGTTAGAACCCAGGGTAGAAGTGGTTGAGATAGGTTAGGTTGGGGTTTAGGGGAATATTAATTAAATGAATTAAACTTATTTAATTCATTCAAAAATATAGGAATTAATTATTTAAACAATTTAATTACTTTGTAATAATTAGGGGACTATAGCCATTTTAATTAAATTAAATAGGCTAGGGGAATGGGTTATTTTGCAAGTGGGTAATTGATTTGGGGATTTATTTAATTCCTTTATAATTAAATACTATAGCCATGTTTAATTTTGATTTGATTTAATTAGTTTTGAATTGATTTGAATTGCATGGCTATAATAGTTAATATAAGTTAGTGATAAAAATCACCTAGGACATTAAATTGATTTGAAGAATTATGCCAAGCAGTAACAGGGTCGTTTGGACATAATCGAGGGTATGATCACACTTAGGGAAAATAGGGTCCGTAGTTGGAACAGACCAAATTCAGGTGGTTACAATTTCCACTAGCCGATGAAGGAGATATGGTTTCTAAATTGCAAAAATTATTGTATGGATTGAAGCAAGCTCCTAGAGCTTGATATGCTAGATTTAATAGGTACTTGACAAATATTGTATTTAGTAAAGGTAAAACTAACACTAATTTGTACTTTAAAACTTAGTTAATGATAATATCTTGATTGCTACAATTTTGGTTGATGATATCATTTTTTGCGGTGAAGATTAATTGAGTAAAGAATATTTTGATTAAATGCAAAAAGAATTTGGGATGTCTATGGTAGGTGAAATGAAATTTTTTCTTAGATTGAAAGTTACATAGTTGGATAAAGTAATTTTCATTATACAGTCCAAGTATGTCAAAGAGTTGTTGAAAAGGTTTGGTATGGAAGATTCAAAACTAGTTGGAACCTCTATGTTTATTGGTTGTAAATTAACTAAAGATGATGAATCCCCTTGTGAAAATCTTACAATATATAGATCTATGAACGGTGGATTGTTATACTTAACTCAAACTAGACTTGATATAATGAATGTTGTTTGTATTGTGGCAATATTTCAACCAGAACTGAAGGAGTCACATGTTGTTGTTGTTACAAGAATATTTAGATACTTGAAGAGAACAATTGACTATGGATTGTGGTTTGGTAAGGACGGTGATTTTACACTTTGTGCATCTATAGATGTTGATTGGGAAGGAAATGTTGATGACAGGAAAAGCACAAGTGGTGGTGTGGTCTTCTTGGGTAAGAGACTAATCTTTTGGATAAGTAAGAAGTAGGATTGTATTTCTCAATCCACTGTTGAGGCTGAGTATGTTGTTTCTTTTATTAATTTCACTCAAGTTGTTTGGATGAAGAAAATGTTGAAATATTTGAGGATAAACATTGATGAACCTATTCTGTGATAACTCAAGTTTTATACATATTTCAAAGAATCTTGTGCAACATTCAAAGACAAAGCATATTTATATTATCATTTCTTGAGGGATAGAGTCAGTAACAAGGAAATAAAATTGGAGTATGTATATAATAAGGAACCAATTTATGATATCTTTACAAAGCCTTTGCTGAAGGATACATTTGAATATCTCAGAGATAAGATTGGGGTAATTACCCCTCCCGATCAGAGTAGATGATGCTATGGTTGACATCAATCCAGAACATTATCAAAATATTATTCTCTGGATTGATGAGTTTGGAACTACTCCTTTGGGGAGAAATATTTAGTCTCTTATGGATCTTTGTGTTCAAATTTTCACATCATCCTTTTGAGGCGAGTTAAGTTCTTTTGATATCTTTTGTCCTTTTCCATTGGTGTCAAAGGAGGAGAAGATTACATGTGAAAACAGGTTGTGTTGAGAGTGTTGAAGTTGGATATTCAAAGTGATCAGATGGATTTATTAAGTTGTGTTGCTATATATTTAGAGTAATCAGGTTGATATTTTATCTCTTAGTGTCTTTGTGCATTGATCAATTTTTCACTTTATATGTTTCCATCAATACCAAAGGGGGAGATTGTTGGAAGATTGTTGAGCATATCAGAGATTGATGTGTGTTGACATTAATATTTTTTTTTGATGTCAGCATACTATTGTTTTTGCAGATAGTGTGATCAGTTTGGATGATTTGATTTGTTCAGGTGATAGGTTGAAGACCTAGCATTGTGATTGTGTGAGGTGATTCTATCATTTCTATAGTTTCCCTATAGAGGATCGTTGGTTGGTTGAGTAAGATATGATTGATCTATTAAGATGTTTCTATTTCTTTATTCCTTATATTTTAGTTATGAAAGAGGTTGAGTTTTTTCTTCAGTATGGATCGATTTGTTTGATTCAGTAGACACAAAGTTCATGGATGCTTTGGAACTTAAATATGATTCCTCAGCTAGTGTTGTTCATGATTCAGAGTTCGGTAAGTTATCTTTTTAGTGTGACATAGTTTAGTGTTCAGTGTTCAAGATGAACACCATAGAGATGAGTGTAGATTTTGAGGTTGAGATGTTATGGAAGTTTGATATATTATTCATGTTGCTAGCTAGTGCTCCTGGAACATGCTATGGTTGTATTGATTATTCATGATGATCGCATTTGGTGATTTGCTAGCATGTTGGTTTTTCTTCATTTAGGTCTTAGCCGACTTGGTGAAGTAACATGTTGCAATTCATGGCATGGATTTGGAAAAGTTGTTGCATGTTCATGGATGATGTGTTGGGTCATATCTAAGTCCTGATTGAATTTATTTGGATCGCATTGGTGTTTGAGCTTATTATTCATATCATTTATTTGCATAGGTCTTGGTTGACCTTGTTGTTGATTATTCATTGTAATAACTATAAATGGGAAATCATTTATGATTGAAAAGTGTGTGGCATGGAGAGAATAGAAATATTTTTGTATTCTACAACTGAGGCATAGATAATACTTCATTGGAATTGTATTGGCATTGCAGATGTTGTAAGTAAATTCAGTTGTATTGAGAAATTTTTCCACCCTTAGTAATTGTTATCAGAGATTGATTGGTGAACCCAACTAAGGGCCAAATCATTGTATTGTGAGTAGTGTGCTCTAGGCAGTGGTCCTATAGATGCAAGTGCATTATTCTTTTTTCTTATTTTCTCTTAACCAAGCAGTGATTTTAATAGAGTACATCTATGTAGTGGGTTTGACTCCCGCCAAGGTTTTCCCTTAACTGAGTTTCCTCATGAACAAATCTGGTGTTGTGAGTTATGTATTATGGATCTTGCATTATTGTTTATATTTTAGATATATAAGCGATTAAATTGTTAATATTTTAATAACTTTGAGTACAATTGATTCACCCCCCGCCTCTCAGTTGTGCTTGTCTTCCTTGGGCCTAACCAATAATGCATGAATATTCATGTGCAATATTGACAATAACATGCACAAAAATACTCTAATCCAATCTCATTATCAATACATTGTAATATCCTTCATGATGAATATTATATATACAGTATATATAGTTACATTTTCTTGACTCAAATATACATATGTTTACATTAAATGATTGAAAAAGAGTTGCAAAACATGTTTGTTTGTGTGTGTGTGTGTGTGTGCACGCGTGCGCGTGTGTGTGTGTGTTTGTGTATGTATTTTTTATTTTTATTTTGTGTGTGTGTGTGTGTTTGAGAGAGAGAGAGAGAGAGAGAGAGAGNTTTTGTGTGTGTGTGTGTGTGTGAGAGAGAGAGAGAGAGAGAGAGAGAGAGAGAGAGAGAGAGAGAGTTGAATTCAAGGTCTCTAGTCTATAACATTTTTCAAAAATACCACTCAATCATGTGATAACTGGAGGTCCACCCTAGTGTGCTTATCCAGATAGTCACACATCCCAAATAGTTAAGAAAGAGTAAATATGGGAGGTATAAGATTACCTAGATGCCATACATGAAGTATACACATCATACATGATCAAAGTGTATACTTCCCCAATGGGGAGAAATACCATACATCTCAATTAAAAAATAGTCTACACCAAAGAATAGATAAAGCACTCAATACAAAACTTAAGAATCAAAGCATGAAATCACATGATGTCTTAGTGCATGGAAACACATGACATGCAAGGCCAATCATACATGGAAATCTTGGGACAATAAATTCATCAATACCAATAGGTGAGGGATGAACATTTCCACGTACTACTCAAAACACTGGAATTTATAAGCCAAGGTTCTAGAAGGGGAGAATCACCACACGAGCATAAAGGAATGGCTCCATATGGGATCCTATTACAATCTCATCCCTACAAGGCATACTTGACCTTACCCAACCTGGAACTCTAGGAGTGGGTAGGTCTTCCCAAGTCATACTTAACCTGTATGAGTGGTCAAGGCGCCCAAGGGGCATCCACTTATATTGGTTAAGTTTACTACCCATATTTTTATTTTAGCTAACACTTGATTAAAAGATTCTTTACACCATGATTGGAGATGTGCGACTTAGGGCTAGGGATACATTGGGAGCCACTCTTTCAATGTAATCAAGTACCTAATCCTAAGATTCCTCCTATTCTACATGAATGAGGATTAAAAACCAAAATCCAAATCCAAAAATAATGCAAGATTCACTTAAAAGTGTCACTATTCACATATATGCTCAAACCAATTGTTTCTCAATACAATATGATATGAGATTTGAAATATCCAAATTTAAAATTTTACATGTTTTTTTATCATTTCACATTATATTCTATAATCAAATACCAAAAAATTCACTCTTAAACACACTTTCCAGTTTTCCCAAAAGCCAAGGATTATTTTCCACCATTAAAACACCTTCAAGAATACTAAATTTTTAGAATCTAAAACTCAAAATTATAAAGATGCCCATTTGATCTCTATATGCACAACACTATGTTCACATAATCATTTTCATAATTTGTACATTCAATTGAAATTTTGACATGAAAACCTTTCTATATGATATTTTCAAAAAATTCTTTTATAACAATTGATTTAATCCATAAAATGAAATACATTGAATTGAATAAATGCTCGTAATACATATTTTTATTTTAGCTAATACTTGATTAAAAGATTCTATACACCATGATTGGAGACGTGCAACTTAGGTCTAGGGATACATTGGGAGCCACTCTTTCAATGTAAGCAAGTACCTAATCCTAAGAGTCCTCATGTTCTACATGAATGAGGACTAAAAACCAAAATCCAAATCCAAAAATAATGCAAGATTCACTTAAAAGTGTAACTATTCACATATATGCTCAAACCAATTGTTTCTCAATACAATATGATATGGGATTTGAAATTATCCAAATTTAAAATTTCACATGTTTTTTATCATTTCACGTTATATTCTATAATCAAATACCCAAAAATTCACTCTTAAACATACTTTCCAATTTTCCCAAAAGCCAAGGATTATTTTCCACCATTAAAACACCTTCAAGAATACTAAATTTTCAGAATCTAAAACTCAAAATTATAAAGATGCCCATTTGATCTCTATGTGCACAACACTATGTTTACATAATCATTTTCATAATTTGTACATTCAATTGAAATTTTGACATGAAAACCTTTCTATATCACATTTTCAAAAAATTATTTTATAACAATTGATTTAATCTGTAAAATGAAATACATTGAATTGAATAAATGCTCTTAATACCAATCCAATGCATTTTAAAATATTTATTTTCCTTGAAAGGATGAAATAGTAAAGAAATAATATAGTTCCTACCTCTAACATGCACCAAACTTGAAAAAATAAAAGCTTCCAAAACTCAAGGAAAATCTTCAAATCAAAAGAGTAGCAAGGCAACAATCAAATTTCCATCCCAATGGAACATTTTCCATGAAAAAATTCTCCCAAATTTCTCATAAATCTTCATCTCAAAATTCAAGTGATGGCGGTATTCGAGCTCTCAAAATTCAAAAATTATTAAGTGTTTAAAATGAACTATTTTACAATATAAAAACTTAGTGCCTTTTTTTCTTTTTGAAAATAATAAAATATATATTATTTATAATTCCAGCAATTACCTAAATGCCCTAATTATGCAACTTCTAATAAAACAAATACACATAAGACACATTTTATTCCTAAATTATTAAATTGAAATAAAACCATTAAATTCATTGTACCACACCCAAAAATAATGGTAGAATGCAAATAAACACATGCACAACACTCATAACTAGTCAACTATAAGGGGATGGTAATATTTTATAAACATTACCATCTATAATAACCGAGGTATATACTAGTAAACACATGGAAATGACACTCAATTAAGTATGATGGGTAATGTTTAATGACAAATTGCATAGTGTGTTATCTCCTACTCACAATCATCATGGAGGATATCCTCAAATCTATGGAGCTAGGTGGAGTAGATACTTGGTACTTGGAAACATTCAACATACATCAAGGGTACTTGTGTATATATATAAATAGTCGTGTATGTGCATGATCACAAGGGGCCAAAAAGTGGTGATATGAAAAAAAATATGTTTTTCATCTGCCCAAAAATGCAAAAATCTATGTTGAATTTTTATTAGGGCTATGTGTCAATAAACCTGGCCATGAAAAATGCCTAACCATATAAAATATCTGAAACATATCAGATATCTAGTACGTATCAAATATCCAATACGAATATATAAATAATATTAAAATAAATAAATAATATATTATTATTTATATATAATATTATATATATAATAATTTATACAATATTATATTATAATATGTAATATAAATAATAAAATGCTCTACTTTGCTGGGAATAAAAAATGCAAAAAAATTGAATAGAAAAGTATAGGCCATGCAGAAAGATAAGCATCTTGTGAAATCTTCAATGATCGAAGAAGGATAGAAGATTGTGTTTCCTTAGAGAGCTAGGAAACATATAAACCCCCAAAATAATCATCTGCACTTCATTAAAAGGGTAAAAAATATTCTAGTAAGGCCAAACTTAGGGTTTGACAATCTCAAGAAGTAATCAAATAGACCAACTCATACAAATTATATAAGAGCTTACAGGCCAAACCCTAAACGGAAAGCTCTAAGAAACTCATTAGGGGAAAATAAAATCCCCATAGGCCAAAGGAAAATGGACCAACATAGAAGACCTCAGATCACCAAAAAAGGAGGAAGAACTATTAAATAAGAAAAGGATAAGAAGTGTGATCTTCATCATCAGATTAGAAATAATGCATCCTATCTGGAAAAATTATACAAGACTAGGTCTTCTAGCGCTCTTGAGTGGAAACAATCAACCCATTCAAAGCATCAAAAATTGGTGGGAATCTCAATTTACTACACATGAAAGTACCTCTATCCTTGAAGAAAATTTTATTTTAACCATTTTAAAAAATGAAAAATTAAAACATGAAATTATGCATGGTAAACCATTGTTTTGTAAGGGCTATTGCTTTCATTTTTTTTACTGGATCTGAAATTGAAACCAAACATGTATAAACTAGAGAAATTTCCAAAATGGGTCAATCTAGGTGATCTCCCAACAGAATACCACTACCAAGAAACCCTAGAAATAATTGGGAATACCATGGGGACTCTCATTGCTTATGAGAAAACCCAAAAAATGACTCATGTAAAGAATTTAAAATTCTTCCAAACATAAATCCAAGAGTAAAATATATGGATCCAACAGAATTAATAACTTATAAAGGTAGTTGGTTTATAGGTACAACCTTTTTTAATGTAAATATAGAAGAAGAAAATATAATCTTAAAAAAAGATAAGATGACATAGCATCCTAAAAACATCTTAGAAAATGGGTAGAAGAAAGTTGCCCCAATACAAGGGGGTATCCATTAAATTTAATGAAGAAATAAGAGGGTTTTTTTGTGGATACCAAGGAATAATCAGATATCCCAAGGGAGGACAAAAAGGAAAGCACTGATTGGATCCCAACAAGAAATAATAAAGACAAGAAAAAATCAATAATTACAAGTAAAGAAAGCCTACAATAGTTGCTACAAGATGTCAAAGTATTTCAGGTAGAAGTAGAAGAACAGTTATCTCTTTTAGAACAAGTTGATGAAGAGCCAAAAAAAAATTAGGTAATACTTACTACAAAAGAAGAAAAGGAAAAAAGATAAGGAAATAGAGAGGATGATGGAAGATAATAATAAATAAGGCCTAGTGCCAATCAAAAACACCAAGATGGATATTCCTATAGAGATGGAAGCAATCTACAATTTCATGGGTTTGAATTCAGAACTAGAAATAAAGAATGAAGAAATAATGTTAGAGAAATGAAAAAATTATTGAGGAAATTTTGGAAGAAATGGAGTTGGAAAAAGGGGAAATAAAGGAAGCAGAAGGTAGCAAAACAATTGCTTCTCCATAAAGAGTATAAATATAAGCAAGCAATTTAGGAATATCACTAACACTTCTTGGTAAACATATGCTTGATTGTGTTAAATCTATAAAAAGGGGGTAGAAAATCTATAAAAAAATTAAAACAAAAGGATGGCTACGTAGAAGACCAAGCAAAGATCACTATGCTATTCAACATAGGGAAGGGGAAGTTCCTTCTTAATGAGCCATAAATTTGATTACTTGGAATATTATGGGAATGAACACTCTAACAAATAATGCATAATAAAGTGTTGCATTTTCTCATCCAATGCAGAGTTGGTATAATTTCTAGAAACCAGACTAAAAAAAGGAAGAAATAGAGCTCTTCAAAAGAAGTATAGGGATATGGAATCTATAAATAGAGGCAGAGGGCGTAATCACAAGAACTGGTAGAGTGATAGAATCAGAAGTATAAAAAATAAATTGGACTTTATCCTAATCAATGTGTATGACCCCATTCAAAACAACAAGAAGAGAGACGTCTGGGAGGAAATTGAAGGTTTATTGAGAAATATATCATATCAAAATTGTATAATCAGAGGCAAATTTAACGCCATATTATATTTATAAAAAAAAAGTAAAGGAGTCACAAGAGAACAACAATCTCAAATTAACTTTAGGAAATAGGTAAACCAAAATAATCCAATGGAGATCAAAATGAATAATGGAAACTACACATGGAATGATAGGAGGATGGGATTTAGCAATACAGTGAAAAAACTGGATAGATTCTTCTTTAGAGGAAACTTGGTGGATTTTGGCTACAATTTTAGTTCACTAATCATTATAAGTTATTGTTCATACCAGTTTCCTATTCAGCTCCTAATTAATAAAGAAAATAGACACAGCAGATACTCCTTTAAATTTGAGAAAATGTGGATGAAAGATGAAAACTATATAAAAATGATTGAACAATAGTGAAGAGAAGGAAAATTTATGGGTTCAAATTTTTCTGCTTCATATCAAATTAAAGCAATTAAGAGAAGAATTTTGACTTGGAATAAGGAACATTTCGGAAATAAAATTGAACTTAGAGAGAAGCTAGAAGAAGAAATATAAAAATTAAACAATGAGGTTATTATAAATAGCATGAATCAAGATAGTTTTCTAAAAGAAAAATATCTTCCAAGAAATTATGAAGACATATTAGCAAAGGAAGAAACCTTCTCAAGACAGAAATCTTGAAAATTATGGCTAGAGGAAGGTGACAAAAACATTATAAAAAAAGTTCCCCAATAGAACCAAACAAGGAAGGGTCATAAATGGAATGACCAAGTTAAAGAATGAAAATGGGGAGACAAAAGAGGATCCATCTAAAATAGCTAAAGAAGTTGTGGAATTTACAATAAAATTCTGAATTATTGGAAAGGATCAGACTTAGTAGCTTAGCAAAAATTTATAGCAAACATTCCTAAAAATTTTACAGAACAATAGAACAAGATGTTAAAAGATAAATTCACAAAAACAAAAATAGAAGCAACTACGATTCAATTAAATCTGGAGAAATCCCCAAGGCTGGATGGATTTCCAGCATGCTTTTTTCTAGAAGCACGTAACTGGTATTTTTTAGGGGACAAATTGGCTGAGGCCTTAGAAAATATGAGAAACTCGGGAAGGGTTCTCAAATAAATAAACAATACATTCATCTCCCTAATTCCTAAAAAACATAAATAAATAAACCTATATGACTACACACATATTTCATAGTGCAACACTTTATACAAGATTCTTGCAAAGAACATGGCTAATAGGATTTAAAATTTTTTACCTGAAATAATATCTCAAGAACAAACAAGCTTCAACCTAGGGAGATCCATTTTTTATGGAGTAATAATAACACAGGAAGTTATCCATACAATTCATCAAAATCATAGGACAAGCATGCTAATTAAACTAGACATTAAAAAAGTTTATGATAAAGTTAACTAGAGATTCCTTTGTAAATGTTTAGAATCCTTTGGTTTTGCCATGGATAAAAAAAAATTTCTTTGAATGTATTTCTAGTTCTAGAATATCAGTATTGGTCAATGGAACTCCCAATGAAGGCTTCTTTAGTATCTTTAGAGGGCTAAGGAAAGGGGACTCGATTTCTCCTTTTTCTATTTATAATAATAGCTGAAGCTTTAGGTGAAAAAAATACTAAATCTCGTGAAAAGGAACAAGTCAGAGGTATAAAAGCAACTAGCGACATAGAACCTATAATACATCAATAATTCATTGATGATGCTATACTCTTCAAGGAAGGAGAGAAAAATGAAGCAAGACAATTCAAAGAAATCCTTAATTATTATATGTGTGAAATGTGGACCTCTAAACAACGCAGACACTTCAATAGGTCATTGCATGATCAATTCTAAGAAAGCATTAAACTTATGAAAATGATAAATTAATCTAAATCGACCTATTGCCTTCTAGTAGGTAGGAGTATGAGTTTTCTCTTAGATCATCGCAAACCCAGTGACTTGACGCTGTCTAAATGAAGGATTTACAAAGATGATTATTCTATGGTGCAAGTACAAAATAGATTAATCCAATGATTAGCTTAATTAATTTTAAAACCCAAATGAGATATTCCTATGTTATCAATGAAATACTCAAATCATGTAAATGCACTAAAATATTAAATTCTTAATAAGATATGATAAACAAAAACATAATAAATCTACTAAATCTTTGATCAATAGTGAAGGAAGTGAAACTTTCTTTTATAGAAAATCTTTGTCAAATCGACGATCGAGATTGAAAGTTAAAGAACAAACAAGATTCACTCAAAGAAGCACAATCCATGTCCACAAAAGATTATTGGTTGAGAGATTCTATTAACTAAACTAGCTGATTAGTCACTCGGGAAACTTCTAAAATCGGTTTTCAGTTAACTGGATTGTTTCCAAAATGAGAAGCAGAAAAATAATTAGTTAACTGGACAGGAAAGATTTATTTCTAATTTGATGTTCAGTCAACTGAAATGATGACATAAGATGCATTTTTGAATATTTAAATGGCTTAAATGCACTTTTACTCAATTTATTTATTTTAATTCCTTTTTACATTTAATTAACAAATATCTATTTATTTAATCAACATACTAGGATATTAATTAGATAAATGTCATAAGTTTTATTTGCCAATATTTAGGGATTTAGGAATTAAATAATTAAATAAAATGTGATGACCGATTAGGACCTAGGGTTTAGGCTAGATCAAACTGAAACATTGAATCGCCTTTAGGTTAGGACTTAAGGTGATCAATATTAGGTTTTTCTTTATCAGAGATAGAGATTAGTGTTAGAGTAATCATTAGTTTGTTTATTAATTAAATCATGTTGATTTAATTAATTAAGTTATTGCTCTTTAGTGCTTAAGCTTTCTCTTAGGTGCATTAATAATTAATTCTTTTATTAATTATTAATGTGCAACCTAGCTTTTTAGGCTTTAGGGTTTTGTTCACCTTTATAGGTTGAACCTTGTAATTCTTTTTTCGTTAATTCAGATTATAATTTTGCTCTTACATTTTGAGCAACTTCTGAGTTCTTCCTTTTCCTCCTTCTGCTTCTCTCTTGTAACAGGTTATTTGCATGCAGGTATTCTTGGCATTCTGTGAATTTATATTTCTTAAATCTTACATGGTATCAGAGCCACACTGCTGCTGCCTAGTCTAGTATTTTTGAAGTAGTGATTCGAGGGCAAAAACCATAGCTTTTTGGGGGTTTTCTCTTCAATCTAAAAGAGACACACTTTTCTAGAGCACTTTGAGCAAAAATGGACTCCACCATCATGCTCAGAAGGCCTGGGAGATCACTTTTTCATATAAAGTTTGTCATTTTTAGCTACAGTGGCCTCTGGAAAAAATTTCTCTCTCCTAGGCCGTAAGACACAAATTTCAAGGAGAAAAACGTTCAAAAAAATAAGAAAAATTAAAAAATTAAAAAATTAAAAAAAACAAATTTTGTTTTTTTTACAAAGTTTTTTTCAAAAAATCAAAAAATACACTTTTTCTAAAGTTTCTAAAAAGCTTTTGTAAATTTTTTTTAAAAAACTTTGAAAGAAAAGTGCCTACCTTTTGGAAAGGTACCAATGTGTAGAATGTGCAGGTAGTGATGTCATCATTTGCAGGTTGACATTCGGGCTTAAAATTGACGTCCATGAAACCGTCACATAGTTTTTGACACTTCTTCAAAAAGGCAGCCTTCAGTGTTTTGGCCATATCTTTTGCATACGGCGTCCGTTTTCAAAAAACAAAATATCGTCGGAAAGCTCTTTCTAAGCCAGAGACAATGAGAATATTTGGCCATTTGAGTACCTATTTTTAGTTTCAAATTTGCAGGTTTCATTTCCCTCCTCCTTGCACCAAGTTTTGATCTAAATGCAGTAAGGTCAGATTTCTCAGTTTATTTTTCATTTAAAAGAGTTATCATGGGTTTTTCTTCTCACCCTTCAGTTGTTATTTTGGAATGGGTAATTATGAGTCATGGGCAAAGGGTATACTTACACATTGTAGGTGGCTTAATATTTTGCCTTATTTGTATGATCTTATACCTGAACTAGCCACTTCAGAGGGAAAATTAGCATGGGATATTATTAGAGATCACATAGTAGGACTTATAGTGTCTAGTGTTGATCATGACACTGTGCTGGCTATATCGGACATTGATTGTCCTCACCCACTTTGGACATGTCTTTGGGAGATCTATGGAGACCCTAATCTCTCTCCATTCCTAGAGGATCCTGCTTTAGACTGTCTCATACCCATTGCTTGGAGAGAGAATACACCCTTTGATAATGATACTTTAGAGGAGCTTGAGTATTTAGAAACCCTTACATATTTTGATGGATCAGAGGCTTGTCTCACAGTTCCCACTCTTCAGACTAAGACTTTATCAGCATCTCTTATTGCTCCTGATTCTGTGCAGCAGAAAATCATACATCTTTCAGACATAGATACTTTGGACTCTTATGTTGCAGACATATATTTCTTGTTTGTTGAGTCTTATACTGCAGATTTGGAGGATTATTTTGAGGACATTCATCTCCTCTACCTTGACAGTCAGGTTATCATTGTTTGCCCACCATTATCTGTGCATTCTGCGGTTGCATTTCAAGATTCTCCATATCAGTTTGGATTTGGCATCAATTGTTTTAGTTAAGACAAAGAGATTCTTCAGCATCCGATCATGGCACACATCCTGAGATAGATTGGTTTATCACTCTTCACAGGGTTTCTTCGACATCGTCCTTTGGAATCATTTCTTCCCAAGTGGAGGAATATGGGTATGTGCAAGATCATGGGGGGCCAAAAAGTGGCGATGTGAAAAAAATCCACTTTTCACTCGTCCAAAAGCGCATGAAAGCACTTGTTGACTTTTTAGTAGGCCTGGGTGTCAGTACACCTGGGCAAA
Source organism: Thuja plicata (assembly GCA_018584345.1). Classification (NCBI taxonomy): domain Eukaryota; kingdom Viridiplantae; phylum Streptophyta; class Pinopsida; order Cupressales; family Cupressaceae; genus Thuja; species Thuja plicata. The sequence continues at coordinate 349,647 of MU223601.1, read as the reverse complement.
CCTGACACCAAAGCACAAACCTAATCGGGTACATGATATTTTTGAGTACCTAAAAATTTTGGGTACCCAATTTTTTTGGGTACCCAAAAAAATCGGGTACCCAAAACCTATGGCATAAATCAAAAACCCGTGAGCCACTTTCCTCATTTCTCTCAATGCTTTAGGTTTGGAAAATGGCTAGATATATCATATACATGATTTTTTCAGGTACCTGATTGCTCCAACAACAAATTCGACTCCACAGTTTATCTGGTAAGTAAATTCTTGCTATGTCTGGACTAATTTTTTTCATTTTCATGTTAAATGTAATTTTTTTGGTAAAAATGGGGTTTTGTATTGATTTTTTTAATAATATATGAAATCAATTTGAAATTTATATTTGTATATTATTTAATCAGGCATGGCTGACAATAATGAAGATAATAACCCTCTCCCACCAAATAATGATCCCCAAAACAATCCAGAACCACTTCAAAACCCTCAATCTTTAGAGGATTTGATACAAAAGAATTTGAACACTATACGAGACTTCAAAAACACATATAAGAACATACCTACCTTAGCTCCTATGCTTGCCACCCTAAATACCATTATTGAAAACATTGACACCCTTACGTAGCAACATAATGTTGCTCTTTATTGGCGTGATGATATGCACACCCAATTTGATGACAGGCTTGACCATGATGGGATTGCTGCCCTTAATATAAATAAGGAAGATATAGCCTCCCTTTTTGTTAATCCTAAAACTGGATTAAAATTTGATCCCAAAAAGCCAAAATTATCAATAAAATGGTGCACAAATGAAGCAATGCGCACACACTTTTGGGATCGCTGGTGGATGGTTTTTGATAAACCACCCCATAGAAATTTGAAGCTCCCTTTCTATTTCATAAAAAAATTGTATGCTGAGTTTGTGCTTGGTCACAATGTTAATTATTAGAGCATGAGGCCCAACATGGGCGTATGCGGAGGAGCTCCTCAAACTAGGCCATTTGCCCAACGCAAAAAGGACACCACCTTTGTCCCCCCACTGATGTCGCACCCCCTCCTCCAGTACAGCATCCTAATATCATTGCAGAGGCTACCTCACAGAGTATTAGGGCCATTCACATGCTGAGTGATCAGTTGATCACATAGACCAGGTCATTGTTGCCTCCTGGTGTGGATCATGCTGGCGCATCAACATCTAGCAGCAGTTCACATGTATGCATGCCCCATTCTTGCATTATGTGCAAGAATTTGTGCTTCGGACCACTTACTGATGCTGATACATATCAGTATGTTATTGATGAGGACACAGGAGACGCAGCTATAGAGGCTGCAACACCTCATGGAGCATTTGCGTCTCATGAGAGTGCTGAGGAGGGGTACGTAGAGCCATCAAGTCATGTTGATACGGTAAGAGTAAACATTATAAATAAATTTGTCACATGACTTATTTAATTTAAAAATAATTTATTTATTTAG
>MU223601.1:303771-334442 GCA_018584345.1 Thuja plicata | reverse complement strand
TTTGATATTAGGTTGATAGCTAGTTCAAATTTTCACGTCAAGTTGACTAACCCTGATTTTGCTGATTTTTCATTGCCACTTAAGGGCATAGTTTGGCCCCCCATGATCTTGCACATACCCATATCATTTTCCACTTCAGGATCTCCTTTTGGATTCTACATCAGGAATCTACCATTGTGACATGAGTTTCTTCATTCTGGGGGGACTTTGGTGTCTCATCCCTCTCTCATGGGGGGCTGGTTGTACTTATGGTCTTGAGAGAGTCTCTTGAGCCATTTCTTTTCTGCATTTTTCTATCTATTTTTGGAGAGGGGTTTTTCCCACTGGGTTTTCTTCTTTGTCTCTGATTTACAGAGATTTTCTTGTATTGGGTACCTGATTAGGCCTTGTTGCCGGGACCCATTTCCCGCTTTCATAGCTGTGCTAGGTTAGCTTACCCCCTACGCTTAGCTTAAGGGGGGGTGTTAGAGTAATCATTAGTTTGTTTATTAATTAAATCATGTTGATTTAATTAGTTAATTTATTTCTCTTTAGTGCTTAAGCTTTCTCTTAGGTGCATTAATAATTAATTCTTTTATTAATTATTAATGTGCAACCTAGCTTTTTTAGGCTTTAGGGTTTTGTTCACCTTTATAGGTTGAACCTTGTAATTCTTTTTTCATTAATTTAGATTATAATTTTGCTCTTACATTTTGAGCAACTTCTGAGTTCTTCCTTTTCCTCCTGCTTCTCTCTTGTAATAGGTTATTTGCATGCAGGTATTCTTGCCATTCTGTGGATTTGTATTTCTCAAATCCTACAATTAGGGGTCTATGGTTTTGTTGACCATTTTTAGGTCATTACATTTTCCCCTCTTTGAATTGATGTGTGATCAGCCCATTGATTCAAAGACCTGTTATTGATGAGATGAAGAACAGTTTGATTTGAAGGGATAAAACTACTCTTGAAATGAAAATTGACTCTAAGCTTGATTGGACGAAGATCGATCAAAAAATATAGAACAAAATGCTCAATTTGATTTGAAGTAATGAAACTAAACATTTGTCATAAAATCTTAAACCTTTGGATTGGTTTGAACGAATGACCAGTTTGATTTGATGTGATGAAACTGATTACCATTAAGAGATTGATTAGTAAAATTGACATGATTTGAAGCAATGAAACCAATTTAATCAATGTGTTTGGTTTCAGGAATGAATGACTCATATAAGACTGATTTGTCTTGTTTCAAGTGTATCCATCACTGTATAAGACAATATATATTGGGTTGACCTTAATTAAAGATAATCTCAACTTGATGTGATGCGATGAAGCTAAGATGCCCCTAGAGATGGGGTCTTATTGTTAATTAGAAAGATTAGGTACTGAGGGGGGGTTGAATCAGTATTAACAAACTTATACCACTTTTATACTTAATTGAACTTTAAACCATTAAACATCAACAGATAATAACATTAACTAATAGTAATTAATTTGTTGTTTTACATCAATGAAAAAACTTATCATAATGCCAATGATTTCCAAAAATCTTCCCCTTTTGTATTGATGGAAATAAATTTGTCATGTGTCTTGTATATGTCGATATACTTCTCTTTATTTTGTTATACTTCCCCTTAGATTTATTATTATACTTCCCATTTTTAACTATACTTCCCCTTTTTTGGCATGCAATGCCAAATGATATTTGCAAGTGGCATATCATGATCCAGGTTGCTTATAGTTTAGCCATGATAAAATTATACCTGTTTCATGTATTCTTCAAAATTGTTTCCCATGATTCATGTAGTTCTTTCAATTAGATCATTTGTCTGTTCAAATCTGAAGCGAGTGCTTCAAGATTGTCCATGACACTTAACTCTAGTGTATGCACAATTTTCTCCACTGTTGTAATATTAGCCTTTATGATATCAATATGTGGTGTTATTATACCTTTTAATTCCAATAAGCTCATATGTTGGCTCTCTCTCTGATGTTAGCTCTTGTTCCTTTGAAATAATCTCTCGCATCTTAGCTGAATGGTCCATAAAATTTGTTTTAGGTTGGAGATTTCTGATATTTTATACTAGCTCATTAGATTTCCATTAATCATATTGTCAATATCTCTAGTAAATTATGAAAAATTACACAATCTAGAGTACATTGATGTAGCTTTCTTCAAAAATTCCTTTAAATCGTCAATAACTTCTGATAATTCTGCTTTCAAAAATTGTAATCTTCATTAATAGTTGTTTTACAATGTTGTGTTCCAATTTCTTCATTGCATTGTTGGTTAGTCTTTCCTCTAGATCTTTTCATGATTGATTGATTTCATCAATATAAAATTTCAGTTGATGAACTAATGATTCTTCTTCATCCACAGTAACATCTGGCATAAGATCTTCAAATAAATCTAGTGTTCTAATAAAAAATTTCTTCTTTTGTTTCTTGGCTTTTTCCTTATCCAATTTTTCCTTTTTATCTATAACTCTTGCATATTCTTCTTTTTCCTTGTTCTTCTTTAGATTTCTTGGATCTTGTTTGAGTATCTCAAACTCAGGGTTGTCATCATTTGTATTCTCTTCTTCTTCTTCTTCTTCTTCTTCTTCTTCCAATTCTCTTTTTTTCTTACCCTTTGTTTCTTTATGCTCCTTCTTCTCATCTTTATCTTTATCTTTTTCATCATCTCCTTTGTCTTTCTTTTCTTCATCCTTCTTTTCTACTTCATCTTTATTTTCTTCATCTAGATGTTTTTCATTGGTGTCTTATTTCTTATCTCCCACATCTTTTTCATTTTGTTGCTTCTCGGTGTTGGTTTCCTTCTCTGTATCTGTCTATTGCATGTTTGGTAGGAAAATGTTGTTGCTTAGCTGATATGGGATTTTGTTCAAGAACAACTTCATCCTACTTCTTTATTTCTTGTAATATTTATTTTGTACTCTGTAATAGAGGGTCTGGTAAGGTTTCTTGTTGTGTTACCTGTAAAGTGACATGTTCATGACTTTATTGGTCCTTTGTATTCTTTCCTATGTTAACTTTATTATCTTCTCTTCCAATAGAGACCTGTGCTAAAGCATCTTTTTGCTCAGTTGACTTCTCCAGTTCTTCAGTGATGTCCTCAAAAGTAACTGCATATGTGGTTGTTGACATATCGGTTGCATTTGGTGCATTACTGATTAGCTCATTTACAGTAAAATTATCATCAACATTTGAGTGTCCTACCTCTGAGTAGGCTTTATTTTTCTCTTCACTCAGTAATTTTTTGTACAATTTAGTTATATCTTGTTCTAATATAAATTCATCACTTTCTAAAACTATAGTTGTTAATGTCTTCATTCTAAAAATTTTCATGTAATTTTCCATGTATACTTCTACATCATTCTCTGATAACTTGGGTAATCGATTCTTCAAAAAAATTGTTCTCAGTTCCTCAACTCTGTGATAGGCTGAATCCTATATTATCAATAATTTTTCATATAATTCTCTTGGAACATTATCCTTCACATCTCCATGATATTTATTGTACTTAAGAAAATGTTGAATAATAGTGTCTTCTATCAATTTCTTATCTTCCTCTAACAATTTTACAAAGGCAGTGGGATTGATTCTTCCAACTAATCACGTCTCATTTATGTACTCTTCCATTTAAATAAGGTTTGTGGGAATCTTGAATTGTTTTTTACCTAATCATTTTCCCCATGTCATAATCTCTTTCTCTGATTTAACATCCTCTTCATTTATATCACTCTGTTTCAAAGTAGCAGGGGGAGTCTATTTTTGACTCACGGTGGTTCTTCTCTCACATACTTGAGGTTGTGATTGTCTCTTTTTAGGCACTTTCATTTTCGGTGTCTCCTCAATGTCTTTTTCTCCTTACCGATAGTTGTAGGTGTAGTCATTTCTACTTCCACTTCCTGAACCTCACTTTCCTCAATCTCTTGAAAATATGGTAGGGCATGTGTCTCTATAGATTTATCTTCATGCTTCACTCTTTTTTCTCTTGACTGGTGTGCAGGAGAGCTCTAGGGGCTTCACTTTTGATTTCTCCTCTATCTCCTCTAGTTGTGTACTTCTTTCACCTTCACCACTTCCATACTTGGCTATCAAAGTATTTAACATTTGTTTTTTCTTCTTCAGAACCGTAGGGTTCTTTATATCTAATGTGATCCTTTTATAAGCTTCCTCATATGTACCAAATCTTTTGACCGTTGTATCCTTTTGTTGTTTCAAAATGTATTCAGTACATCCAATTATGTCTCTTTCATCAACTTCATAACTAAATGCTGGAACCCAATATGTCCTTGGTTTTACAGGTTGGATTCTGCATCTGTTAGTGTCTACAAGAAAAAAAAATAGAATCCCTATACTTCTCTACTACCGACGGGGGTATTCGAAAGTGTTCTTGCATTTTGATTTGAAATTCTTTGAAATATCCCTACATAATCTTATTAAACTCATCTCCTAATTTCTCAATATAATCATTGATTTGATAAATTACTCATCTGTCTGTGCTCCAATTTACTTCAACTATTCCAAGAAATAAATTGTTAACATAAAAATATAAAAAAAACAAGTAGTGATCTGAACTTAACCTCTTCTTTTTTATCCTTCCTCAATCTTTTCATGTTGGAAAATAGTTGGGTTCACACCATATCTCACAAATCATAATTCTTGCCTTATTTGGCTATCTCATAGGCTCCATACATAGCACTACCTAGTACGTTGTTCGGTTGACTTGATTGATAGACTTCATAACCAATGATCATTATTGAAAAGCATGTTTCTAGGTCCTTGACCTTTTCCACTCTCATTTCTCTTCCATCCTTATATGTTCCTATTATTTTCCTTGGCTTGTCCATGTTACTTACTCATAGGGTACATTCTTTCCCTTCAGCTAGTAAGACAATGACCATGTGAATTAGGTCTTTTGTTATTCTGACTAGCTTGTCTCCATATAACTACAAAAATTCCTCATGTACGTGGTTCAAAACATGTCTAATCCAATCTTCATTAAAAACTTTGGGCATGAATACCATATGTGTTAAACCTTTCAATTCCAAATGCTTATGCTTGTCCTTCAATACTTTGTTTTCACATAATTCATCATAGTATATCTTCTTAGTCTTTGCATCACCCATTTCAATAATTTTTCTATGAATAAATGTTCTTATGTCTTCAATCAACATTACCCTCTATGATAACGATGATAGGGCTCCAGTGCTATCCTTTTTTGCTGCATTTAGGGGGAACAACTTAAACTCGGGTGTTGGCTCATCACTGATACTGACAACTACTGGATTTTCAATTCTTTCAACCATCTTGTTCTGCAAACTACACTTGATCTCAGAAACTTCAAACGTCTGCTAAGTCTTCCATTAGGGCTTTTCGCAACTTTGCTATCTAGGGCATGAAATTACTCTTGGTCACTTCTAAAATAATTTCATACTGATGACACTTTGCAATCGATTACCCTAAGTCTTAGGTGTTGCTCAAATGATTTCTTTAGAAAATTAGGGTAGAAAATGAATAGTGTTGACATGTATTTATTAATCGAAAAGTGCTTGAATGGCTATTATGATAATAAATGCTCTCAATAATAACTTTTCTACTGATAATCATTTGTTACATCTGATAACTAGACTTTTTCACTGATAACTATATATCTTCAAAATGATAAAATAATAATGTCTAATACTAACTAATTTCAGTATGAGTTCTACTACATCTTTACATGCTGATATAAGATTCAATCACAACCTTTTTGTAAAGGACAAATAGATTTAACAATTTCTTTTAGGTCCCTAAGCAAAACTTACTTGCTTAGTTTGATGATGAATCCTCCAGACTTGAGGTTGGAGGTTCATCTTTTTTCTCATTGATTTCTTCCTTCTTGACCCAAATCTTCTTCATGTCAATCTTCACATGTTCTTGATTTACTATTATTTTTCATTTGTTATTTACATTTTTGGCTTGTCAATACCAACAGTTTTGTGCTAAATGACCGTACTTATCACAAATGAAACATACCATTCCTTTTGATCTCCATGGTCCTGAATTTATTCTTGGATCTCTCATTCTACAGTGTTCAACTTTATGTCAATAATGACAACATGTGTAATAGTAACCTGCAAAGCTTCCTTCTGATGATGTGTTATAAGATCTTGATCTTTGAGTGATCTCACAATAGTGTATCCCACTTTTCGGGACGAAGGATTTTAGAATTTCAAAAAAAAATTCTTTTTTGATGGCTTCGCATGAAGTACCCTCTTCGCACGAAGTGGTTAATAGGCTTCGCGCGAACTATATAAAATGGGGTTCGCTTGAACTAGACCCAATTCGAGCGAACCCTGTAAATCAACAAAAAAACAAGCAATTTGGGGCAAATTTTCCTTGGTGGGTTCACTCGAAGGGGGTTCGCTCGAACCCCCTCAGAGCCCTTCGCGCGAAGGGGGTCTTCATACGAAGGGCCCTAAAATGAAAATTTCCACTGAGAAAACAAAAACCTCCTAAAAATTGTCCTTTCAAGGCCTGGGACAAGGACCAGATCAAATGTTTTTCTAAAACAAATGATTCCAAATGATGCAATTTGGAACAAGCTTTCTAATGAATATAATTTTAATACATATTGAGTTCGTTATCACTTTCAAATATTACTTTAACTAAACGTAGGTTGTTTGGTGATTCAACAACCTGTCTCTTTAAGGCTTTGGGAAAAATAGTAAATTACAAAAAAAAAATTATGAAAAATATGTAGGAAAAGCGTATTTGTGTTACCTTTCTATATTAAAAAAAAAAGAATTTTGATATATACATTTCAAGTTACAGTGATCAAAGTGACCTAATGTCTAAATTATAGTTACTGTCACTTTAAAACTTAATAAACTATGAAATATTGACCCAAAATGAATGAAACCAATTACATCCTCTAGATATTGAAGTTACAAATATAATTTTGAAATAATTACATCATTATCATATTTTAAAAAAAAGTTATGCTGATCAAAGTGAAAGTCACTTATTAAAATCATAGTTTTTTCACACAAACCACTTTTCGAAGGAGAAGGAAAAATAAATTTTAATGAATTTTTTTTTTTTTTTAAATTATATTTAGAAACTAGAAATAAAATTATAAAAGACCCTAGTTTATATCATCTTCAAATTCCTTATAGTTTTGCGGCAATAGGTGTTCAAATATGAAGTTTTTTCTCATAATGTTGATGTCTGTGTCAAAGTTGGCCAAAAAGTGGGACACACTATTGTGGGATCACCCCTTCATTCTTTTTGCCCGATGTCCAAACTTATTAGAATTTTAGAAAAGTCCATAAAAGTGTGTACCTCTGTGATTGTTGACTGATCTGCTTCTACAAAAACTTGATGTATGACCAAGATTTCCACAGTTGTAGCATTTAGGTTTAGTAGGTTTCTTACCATGTGTACTAATAGGCTCCTTTGGTTCTTGTGATAGATTCTTTGTTACCGATTTTGATGATTCAGTAATTTCAAATTTGATGTCATTGATATATCCTAGGCCTATTTTGTCTCTCATTCTTCTCATATTTTTCAATTGTTCACCCACTTTATAAATGCTTAGCTCAAACCTAGTGAGTATTTCATTAACCTCTTTCTTAACTTTCTGATTGTTCTTCAAAGTTTCAACTTCCTTTGTCAAATTTTCATTCTCGGTAAGTATTAGCTTGTTTTATTCATTTGTACCATGTATAAATTCATTCAATATGTTTTTCTCCTATTGTAACCTCTGAATGATAGCATCTTTTTCTTTGATAGATTTCTCAAGATTTTCATTTCCAGTTTCAAGGTCTTTTTGGGCATCTTCTATTGTTCTCATCTTTTCCAATACTTTACTCATCCTTATGGATTTAATTTAAAGTTACTTTTAGGATTTAGTTAGATCTTCCTCCAGGACAATGTTCCTTTCCGACAATTCCTCAATTGTTGCATCGACTTCTTCCATATTTGTACTATTTTCTGATAGCTCTTCAATATTATCCAGGGTTATCTACATTTTTTATGACAGTTCCTTCCTTTTGGTGAATGAGTGTTTCAAATTCTTCTTTATATCTTCAACTTCTACCAAGGCTTATTCCATGTGCTTCTCTCTCTTATACCTCTCCATACTCCAAGATCTACTCTCAAGTTGTTAAAATTTCTCTATAGAGAACTAAGATCGGATACCAATTGTTAATTAGAAAGATTAGGTACTGAGAGGAGGGGGAGGTGAATTAGCATTAACAAACTTAAACCTCTTTTGCACTTGATTGAACTTTAAACCATTTAACATTAACCGATAGTAACATTAACTGACAGTAATTACTTTTTTATTTGACATCAATGACAAAACTTATCATAATGCCAATTATTTCCAACACTTGTTTGATTTGATTGGTGATCACTGAATTGTTGATGTCATGATCCTGCCCCCTTGAGAGAGAAATCAAAATATGGCTAGGTTCCTCAATGATTGGAAGAAATTTGACTGATTAAACTAATGCAGGAAAAAACTAATCTAATTTAAAGGTGACTAAGAGCGTTTAGGACACAATCTACACTTGTTTTAGGTCTTGATGACCATGTTTGACCAAAATTTTGGTAGGGTTGACCAAGTTTGACCAAAATTATAACACATGGTTTTCTTGGAATAAATGCATGAGATATTTCTATTAGTTCAGATTCCAAAAGACTCGTTGCACAAGCGATTAACTATGATTGACATAAAGAGTCAACTGTCAAATTTGACAAATAAAACAATCTCATATTTTGATTTTGATCCCAAAAATAGAATCAGGATGGTCAAATTAGCCATATGATATGATATGTTGCTAATCATCTCATGTAGGGATATGCCTTGCCAAAGCACAAGTACTCAATCATGTCCAAGTATTCAACGTGCAACTGACCACCTGGCAAAAAAAATATTGATCAATTTGAGCTTCAGATCCCACAGTGGCGAGAGAGAGAGAGAGAGAGAGAGAGAGAGAGAGAGAGAGAGAGTACTTTATTATTTGACATCAATGACAAAACTTATCATAATGCCAATTATTTCTAGCACTTGTTTGATTTGATTGGTGATCACTGAATTGTTGATGTCATGATCCTGCCCCCTCGAGAGAGAAATCAAAATATGGTTAGGTGCCTCAATGATTGGAAGAAATTTGACTGATTAAAGTAATGCAGGAAGAAACTGATCTGATTTAAAGGTGACTAGGAGTGTTTAGGACACAATCTGCACTTTTTTTAGGTCTTATTGACCATGTTTAACCAAAATTTTGGTAGGGTTGACCAAGTTTGACCAAAATTATGACACATAGTTTTCTTGGAATAAATGCATGAGAGATTTCTATTAGTTCAGATTCCAAAAGACTCATTGCACAAGCGGTTAACTATGATTGACAAAAAGAGTCAACTATCAAATTTGACAAATAAAACAATCTCAGATTTTGATTTTGATCACAAAAATGGAACCAGGATGGTCAAATTAGCCATATGATATGATATGTTGATAATCATCTCATGCAGGGATATGCCTTGCTAGAACACAAGTACTCAATCATGTCCAAGTATTCAACATGCAACTGACCACCTGGCAAAAGAAATATTGATCAATTTGAGCTTCAGATCCCACACTGGAGAGAGAGAGAGAGAGAGAGAGAGAGAGAGAGAGAGAGAGAGAGATTATGTTGTCCTGACACCATGCAACTACAATGCAAAAACTAACATGAATGCAACCTAGGACTTAGACACACACACACACACACACACACACAGACCATACAACTAACATGCAAAAACTAACATGAATGCAACCTAGGACTTAGTCACTGGGTTTTGATTTTAAAATTTTCATCATCGAGCATTTGGGACATCAGAGTTGATGCAACACTTAGTGGTTCCACTGCGACCATAAGTATATGAGTATCACTATAATCAGATAAAATGTGGGAAGCCAACGTAAGCATGGAGGTATTAAAGCCAAGATTATTAGGGTAATAAAGTGATTCCACTTATTAATTAAATCATATTGATTTAATTATTAAGTCACTTATTATCTCTATTTCACTTAAGCTAAACTTTAGGCATATCATAATTAATTATTATTATGCAACCTAGATTTTTCCCCTTTAGGGTTTCGATCACCTTCATAAGGTTTGATCTCTTTGTATTTTGTATTCCCTCTCTGAATGAATAGTTTTTCTTTCAAAAAATTTTTGTCTCCAAGCTTTGCTTTTGTAATAGATTATTTTGCATGTAGATGATCTTGGCTTATGAATTCTTTGAATTCTAACATCATATCAGAGCCTTGATGTTGCTACCCGTTCCTGAGGTTTTGAAGTTTTTGGAGTTCCGAGGGTTTCAAGGTTTTTCTATGAAAAGTTGTGTGGATTTGGGGTGTATTGGTAAACAGATTTGTCACTGTGATGTTGTCTTGAAAAGTGACCCAGTTTACCCTGTGAGCAGTGACCACCACCCCAATAGTTGGAGAGATTGCAAATGGATCACGATCTAATCACAACCTTCCTCTATGTTTGAGAGGGGCAGCTCCCTTGTATGATGTGGGTATTTGTATTTTCTGAGTACTTTTCACCTGAAAGTACAAAAAGGAGACAAAAAAAACTAAAGGAAATAGATGACAAAAACATCAACAGTAGACATACAAATACCATATGAGATTGCCAAAGGATAACAGATTATAACGGGTTTCAAATGCAGGATAACTTGGATATGTCAAATCGGTGAAAGAAAGGAAACATATTTAAACATACGAGGAAACAGGGAACCTCAACATTTTCTAACCAAGATACCAAGGTGAGAACATGGTTCATTTTTTACATATATCCAATGTACTTAAAGTGATCATCAACTTAACATACGATAAATTGATAACCATAACTGGAAAATACATTTAAGACATACAAATCAAATGCATTCTTGGTTATTCTTTTGAAAATATACAAGTTCAAAATTCTTCAAGTACTAAGTATGAACATAAGAGTGCCAAATAAGTCTCTCTACATAATCCGATAGAGTTTCTCCGCTTTACAAAAAGTCTCCCCCCTTTTTACATTACATAAGCCTTGTATTTATATGCTCGCCCTAATAACTAACTTGTTACCTTCTTTTCCAAGTTAGTAACTAACTTCTCATTCTTGGGTTAGAAACTACTTTCCCTTTGTGCAAAAAGAGTTTGGTTGGAAGCCCCTCAATCTTTGCGCAAAATGTGTCCATTTTCAACTTTAATTACAATAAGTGACATAAGCCACTTTTACAAAAAAATTAATTTAAAACCCTATCACATAAAAGGGATATCATGATATTGGTCTTATTGAATCGAGAGCATGTCCTGTCATGATCACGAAGAACTTGGTCATTCAAAGAAATCCATCCCAATCGCATCAGTGGAACAACTTTTCCATACATATCGACCCATGTCTTCACATCTCAAGATAGTTGTCACTTTTAAATTGAAATAATTTCTCATCTCGAATTTGTAAAAAGATTGCAAATATTAGCTGCAAAATAATAAACATCATTAGTAAAAACATTTGCATTTCTTGAAATTTTCTCCATTTGTCTCTCATTCAATCCCTCTCCAATAATGCTTTTAAAATCTTGAACCAAATCTCCTTCTATGTATTTCTCTCTGGCTTCTCGATCCAACCTGAAATCAATCTTCAAGTGGCTTATAGAAACAACATCATACTAAAGTCTTCTATCCATTATGCTTAGATGAAGATTCGTTCCCTCTTCCAAGAGTTGTGTAGGATGCTAGAAACAATTTGACTCTGCACCTCTGTCATTTGCATTTGTTTGATGATTTGTAAAGCCTTTTCAATAGATCTGTTTTTTTTAAGCGTACCCTGCAATTGTTACATTTCTTTACATTGGGAGGACATCTCTCTTTGTGGATTTGTGTCAAAACCGTACACAAACTTTGTCCTTTGCTTCCACAATTCGCATGTGTTTCATGTAATCATCATATTGTATGAAATGCCATCTTCAACATGGCACTATGTCGAACAGTTTACATATCCCCCGACCTCCAACATTTTACATGCACGGCTATGGGAGCACCCGTAATATTAACATCTGATAAAAATTGTTTGGAACCCCACTTCAAACTCGTCAATTTTATTTCATTTAAACATTTATAAAACCTATCTGACAAATTCATTGATTGCAGTCTTAAAATGAAGAATTCTGAGGCATTGAATTATTCACGTGCCTTGTTTACGGTTCCATATTTTACATGCATTTGAGTGAGAGTATTTCCAACAGAAGCTTCTATTTGGTGTGGTAGAGTGAAGGATGGTAGCGAAGGTTGTATATTTTTTCATGCTGAGTCGAACGTTTTGACCTTGGCTCGCAGGTAGGGAGGGTGCCACCAAAGGCTGTGGAAATACGGCTTTGCATCTTCCATACATCTTAGCTCGGAATATATAAAAAGCCCTATCATCAAACCCATTTTGTGCATTTCCATTGCATGGTTGACATCACTTGAGGGATTCTTCTGAACAGTTCACGTGCATTCTGTCAGACAACTCACAGGCCGTGTCTATGTTTCCACATTTTGCATGCATGCTCACCATTCTAAATTTCAAACCTGCATCTTAATCCTTTCTCTCTCTTGAGTTGATATCTGTTTGAGATAGATTGTCAAAAGTCTGCGTACCCTCTCTGCATTTACTGGCCCTCTTCATTCTGGAATGTACACCCATTTGCATACGATTGGATAATTGATCTGCATTTTCCTTGTGTTTTCAAAGCCATTTGTACAGATGTGTCTGTGCATATCTTTAATCACTTCATTGTATCTTGGAAGTATATGGGGCAATGGCTATTGGATATGGCTGGATGCCCACGCATAACAATACCGTACGAGTCCTCCTTCGTGAAATGAAGTGACGTGCCGTTTTCAATTAGTGAATGCCTATTTAAATGAATTTTGTAAATTCAAACTTTTTATACTTAGTGAAATGGTATTATTTTTTTAGATTTAAAAATGTTTTATTTTAATTTCTTATATATGTTTTATTTAAATGAATTTTTGAAGTTCAAACTTTTTACACTTGCATGATAATATATATAATACATTAATAATTAATTGTATAATAAATTTTTATTTAATATTTATATGTATCAATTTTTTATTTTAATAAGAATTATATTATAATATATAATATATAATTTTAATAAAAATTACATTATAATATATAATATATAATTTTAATAATACTATTATTTAACTTTTAAAAAGAAAATACATAGTAAATTTTTAATAAATATAATTATTTTTATGATAGAAATAAAAAATTATTATACAATTAATTATTAATATATTATATATATTATTTTATTAATTTGACCTTTAAAATTATATAAGAAATTAAAATAAAACAATTTTAAAACTAAAAAAAATAATGCCCATTTCATATAAGTGTGTAAAAAGTTTGAAGTTCAAAAGTTTATTTAAATAAAATATATATAAGAAATTAAGATAAAACATTTTTAAACCAAAAAAATAATACCATTTCACTAAGTACAAAAAGTTTGAACTTACAAAATTCATTTAAATAGTCTCGACATTAACTAATTGAAAACGGCACGTCACTTCATTTCACGAGGCAGGACTTGTACGGTGTTGGTATGCATGGTCATCCAACCATATCGAACGATATGTCTGGATAGCCATTGCCAGTATATGGTGCCTCATCTGCAATTTCTCAGAAATGGAAAGGGTAGTTATGGCTAAGTTGGAGTTCTTGAAATTTCATGAGGTTAAGATTAGGGCAATTCTTGGCAAAAGTTAGGATCCTAACTAAAAGTTAAGTTTGGGAAAAAGTTGAAATGTTGACCAAGATAAAATGTTGACCCTTAACTTTCTAATCTTTTGGCTTTTCTTTTTCACAATTCAAAATCCCAACCATTAACTTTTTCTCAAAAGTTAAGGTTGTCGATGAAGTTGGGATGTTGACGGGGCATAATGAAATGTTTCCCCTTAACCATTAACCTTTCCCAAAATTAAGATTTTATTTTTGAATTTTTAGTTTTTAATTTTTAATAAATTAAAAATTAAAACACAATTTCAAGGTAGCATAACTTTTGACTCATAGATATGATTTTATAAATTTGAAATGTAGGGCGAAGCTGGCAAACAACCGAAGGTGTTGGAATTATAAAAACATCAGAATTCCAAAAGATGACTAACCTTTTTAAAGCTTGAATTTTGTCATGTTGTTTTAATTCACAACTCAAAAATTTGAAAAACTGGCTATTCAAGATATCACTGCAACAAGGTGGAGATATTTTTTGAAGCACCCTAGGCACAAACTAACCTCACGATCGCATCCGGAATGCCCTAAAACCCCCATTTTCATATAAGGCACGTCCTATTTGGACAAAATTGAAATCTAGGAACTATTTTTGCATGTACGACATTTGGCACACTTTATGAGGCAAAAATATACGTCAGTTTTGACGTCGCCTCAATTTCCATGCTACATCGATATTGACACCACCTCAAAATCTGTGCCTATTTGCATGGAGGAGAGAGAAAATGACATTTTTATGTTTTTTTGCATTAAAAAAAAGGAAAAAAAAACATTTTTTTGTTTTTTGTGGGGCCTACTCCTGTTGTCGAGCTCAAAGCTTGGTGAGCCGAGCCCGGAGCTCGCCACCGAACCCGGAGCTCACGACCGAGCTTGTAGCTCACCGCCGAGCCCAGAGCTCACAGTTAAGCCTAGAGCTCGCCGCCGGGCTCGGAGCTCGTGCGCCACGGGCCCCCATCATTTTTTTAATATTTTTTAAAATAAAAAAATATAAATAGTTTTTTTTGTGTTTTTTTTCTTTATAAAAAAAAGCATACATTTTTTTATTGTTTTTTTCAAAAAAAAAAAATTTCAGCCAAATTTGGCCGAATTTTTGGAGACAGTACAAATTTGGGAAAATTGCCAGTTTAGCAGTGCTCCGCCACTTTTGGATGAGGTTTCTTGAGGTTCTTTCTATTTTGACCTCCTAGTGGTTTTTTTCTCATAACTTGAGCAAACAGAGGTATTTTTTGCCAAACAAGATATCGACGGAAAGATGGTTTTTCCAGCTTGGTTGTGATTTTGTCGTCTTGCAGGGTTTTATGCCAGTCAAATCCAGGGTTCCATTTTGTGCTCCGGTCACTATATCTTGTTCCTCTGGTCTCCATTTTTTGAGTTCTGCATGACGTCAGAAAGTTGGTTTTGTTCTCCTTTCTTCTTCTTTAGGTCTCACACCCAGAATTTGTTCCATGTACATCTTTTATTCAATTTTTTGTTTTATGGCATTCTGGTAGATATCTTCGATGTTTTAGGTCGTAGGATTGTTTCCTTTTTTAATAGTGTATATATATTTTCTTTAGCATTTTTGCAAATGCACTAAGATGAAGTGTCATCTGATGCATGTTTGAGATTCTATTGTACTCACACTATATTATAAAGTGTCATGTGGGGGTTTGATGTTTGCCTTGTTTTCTATCTACCTTTGTCAAGTGAGTGTTCCTTCCATGACATTAGCCTCATTATGTGTGTCAAGTGAGTGCTCCTTGCACGACGCCATCCTTTATATGTGTTTGTACATTCTTCATCATGCAGTGTTTCTTGGTAGTCTGATTCAGTGTACCTATCATGCCTCTCCCTACTCAGCATTATGGGGTTGTCTCATGTTGGTTCTAATACTTCCTTGGTTCGATGGAGTGATCTATGTATTCAGTATTTGTTGCTATGTACTAGGTGGATGCAGTGGCTGGTACCTATGCATTTCGGTGAGATGGATCATTTACCATATGGACACTCTTCTTTCATTCCTTTTTTGTGGCATCCTTCCATCTTTGATTGATCAGCTCTTCAAGCTTTGTTTACAGTCTTCTCTACTTGATCATGTTCTATTACAGTGGAGGTTCTAGCAGTTATTTTTTGACAGTGTTTGCAACTTCATGCTTCAGTGGTGTTCTACATGTTCTTTCTTTGTTCCTATTTTCTGGGACATTCTCTAGTTTGGAGGCTTCTTCAGTCCTTCACTAGGCTTCATCTCTTGTTGGAGAGGGGTTTTTCCCACTGGGTTCTCTCCCTTTCTCCTCTTTATAGATATTTTTGTACTTGGGTACTTGATCAGGCCTTGTTGCTGGGACCCATTTTTCCTGCTTTCAATAGTTGTTTCTAGGTTTTTAGCTTTTCCCTAAGTGTATCTTAAAGGGGGGTGTTAGAGTAATAAAGTGATTCCACTTATTAATTAAATCAATATGATTTAATTATTAAGTCGCTTAAATCTCTATTTCACTTAACCTAAACTTTAGGCATATAATAATTAATTCTTTTATTAATTATTATTATACAACCTAGATTTTCCCCTTTAGGGTTTCCCTTTTAGGGTTTTGATCACCTTCATAAGGTTTGATCTCTTTGTATTTTGTATTCTCTCTCTGAATGAATATTTTGTCTTTCAGAACTTTTTTGTCTCCAACCTTTTCTTTTGTAACAGGTTATTTTGCATGTAGATGATCTTGGCTTATGAATTCTTTGAATTCTAACAAAGATGACCTGAACATTGTTTCCAGTTGACCTGAACACTAATTTTATACAAAAGGCTACCGAAAAGGTCGGCCCCAAAAGATCCTAAAGATCCAACATAGGAAACAACAATGACCCATATTTAGGTCCACACATAGCCCAATGAGAGACCCTAACATTAATTACAATACAGAAATTAAATGCACATGTCGGCCACAAGATCCAATATCCAAAACCAAATCGGTGAGAGAGACTGCCGAACAACAGAGACCAATCACCGAAATCACCGAGTAGTCAAGAACAACCACCGAGACCCGTCGGTGAAGCCAGCCAAAAAAAGTAACTGAGCTCGATCTGTGAACCAACATCTTAAATTGACCAAACAAGAACAGTTACTGAGCACTTTACCGAGCAGTCTCTAGCAAGCCACCGAACCCAAACAAACATATTTTTGGTTGATACAGGATTTCCAAGACCCATGATGCTCCTGCATCAGAAACTTGGGGTTAAAAGAAATTATTCTTCAAATCATGAGTGTGGTGTACAACCTGAGCTGAATCCAATTCAGATTGAGAAATCCACACAGATTCTTCAATTGGTTTGTTCTTCCATTTTACCAAGTATTCCGTGTAATTCTTTCCTCTAGTGATTCTGCTAAATCTCTCTTCCAAAATCTATTCAACTTCTTCTATTTGTTTCTTAGGATAATCACTCGGCACTATTATTTCTTCATCAGGTTCATGATACTCATACAAATCTTAAATGTTGAATATAGGTGATATATCCATGTCACTACGTAATTCTATTTCATAATCATTTCCACTATCAAACTTCCTCAATATCTTGCAAGGACCAAATTTCTTCATCTTCAATTTACCATATGTTCCAACAGGAAATCTGTCTTTCTTCAAATGAACCATAACTTCATCATCAATATCAAAAGTCTTGTCTTCTTCATCTTTCTGCACTATCCTTGTATTTTTTATTACTTTGCTCCAACTTATGTTTCACTTCCTCATGCAATGTTTTCATAAACTCGGCAAATTCTTCTCCTTCAGCACTTATTTTCTCTTCTCTAGCAATATCTCTCAAATCTGATATTCCTCTTGGTTGTATGTCAGTATCAATATGAAAAGGTGTCTTTTTAGTACTCCTATTCACTAAATTATCATATACAAACTCTTCTTGTGCCAACATCGAAACCCAATTACTCAGTTTATCTCCAGCTAAACATCTCAATAAGTTACCCAAAATTCTATTTACAACCTCTATTTGTCCATCAGTTTATGGATGAAATGTAAAACTATACTTCAATTCGGTGTCCAGCTTCTTCCAAAGTGTTTTCCAAAAATAGCCAACAAACTTACTGTCTTGGTCAAAGATGATACCCCTTGGTAATCCATGCAATCTGACAATCTCATTGAAGAAAAGATCTGCTATATGTACTACATCTAAAGTTTTCCTACATGGTATGAAATGTGTCATCTTGGAAAATCTATCCACAACAAAAAAAATATGTAAGCATTACCTCTTGTTGTCCTCAGTAATCAAAGAACAAAATCCATGCTAATATCAATCCAAGGTTTCTCAGGAATAGAAATCGGTGTATACAAACTAGTATTTGGACTTACTCTTTTTGCCACTTGACAAACTCCACAACTCTTCACAAATTTTTGAACATCCTTATACAACTGAGGCCAAAAATACCTTTCCTTAAGAAAACTCAATGTCTTATCAGTACCAAAATGTCTATCCAAACCACTAATATGTTTCTCCTTTATCAATGTGTTTCTCATTGATCCTCTCAGTATACATAACTAAATACCTTTGAACAACATATTCTCTTGAATGAAAACAATTTCATACTTACTCGGTTGATCTGGAATAGGTTCTCTGCACATTCTCCATGGCTTAGTAAAATCAAGGTCACTTTCATACAAATTATTCATATCATCAAAACCAAGAACCTCAATTCTCATTTGAGTCAACAAAGATCTTCTTGTAGTCAATGCATGAGCAACTCAGTTAGAAACTCCACTCTTATGCTTTATCACAAATGTGAAACTCTGCAAATACTCTACCTATTTCATATGTCTCTGATTCAACTTATTTTGACTACCCAAATAGTGTTAATCCTTATGATAAGTATACAACACAAATTCACTCGGTATAAAATAATGTCTCCATTTCTTCAGTGCTTGAACAATAGCATAGAACTCTTGATCATACACAAAATATTTCCTTTTAGCATCATTCAACTCCTCACTAAAGAAAGCAATAGGTTTAACTTCTTGAGTCAACACAACTCTTATTGCACTTCCACTTACATCACACTCAACTTGAAATACCTTATTGAAAGCAGGTAAGGCTAACACGCTCAATTCAGCAACCTTTTGCTTCAAAGTCTCAAAAATCTTATCAGCTCCATGTGTCCACTTGAATTCTCTTTTGTCTCCTCTCGTTATCTCAGTCATAGCATTAAAATTTGAAATGGAATTTCTGATAAACATTTGATAAAAACTTGCTAATTCATGAAATGATCTTACCTCACTGACATTCTTAGGTGTAGGCCAATCATGTAAAGCTTCAACCTTCTCAGGGTCCATCTTCAAACCATCAACTGAAATCACAAATCCTAAATACACAAGTTCTTCTTTCATGAAGGAACACTTTTTCAAATTAATCAAAAAAATTTCCTCTTTCAATCTCTGAAACACCTATCTTATATGCATCAAATAATCTTCTCTGGTTTTATTGAATATCATAATATCATCCAAGTACACAATCACAAATTTACCAAAAAAAATCTTTAGAACCTCATTCATTAACCTCATAAAGGTACTCGGTGTATTAGTTAAACCAAAAGGCATAACCAACCACTCATACAAACCATCTTTTGTCTTTAAAGTAGTCTTCCATTCATCACCTTCTTTGATTCTGATCTGATGATTCCACTCTTCAAATCAATCAATTTTGTAAAATTATATATTTTTCCACTCAAACAAACTATTATATCATCCATCCTTGGTATAGGAAACCAATACTTAACTGTGATCTTGTTAATAGCTCTTGAATCCATACACATTTTTCATTCTCCATTCTTCTAGGTGCTAACAGAGCTGGTACTACACATGGACTCAAAATTTCTCTGATCAAACCTTTTTGCAATAACTCATTAACTTGTCAGTTGAGTTATTAATTCTCGGTTGGTTTCAATCGGTGTGGTGTCTTATACGACCAAATTGCTCTAGGATT
Source organism: Thuja plicata (assembly GCA_018584345.1). NCBI lineage: Eukaryota > Viridiplantae > Streptophyta > Pinopsida > Cupressales > Cupressaceae > Thuja > Thuja plicata. The sequence goes on along the minus strand of MU223601.1, from coordinate 314,664 downwards.
AGATCCATACAATGACTAATATCTCTCATCGGTGGAAAACCATCAGGTACATTATCTAAAATGTTTTCCTTGTACTCGGTAAGAAACTTTTCAACTTCCTCATGAGTTGTATCTTCTATTTTCTCACTTGGTTTGTTAGGAATCAAAGCATAACAGAAATCATTTTTCTTTAGATCCTTAACAAACTGTCTAACTTCCTTCAAACAAACTTTCATAGATGTGCATATCCCACAAACATATTCTTCAACTAAAGGTAGTAATATTTTTCTCTTACCATCAACCCAAATAGTATACTTATTCAATCTTCCATCATGTATAGTATGAGTATCATATTTCCAAGGTCTACCCAACAAAATATGACAACAATCCATAGGCATAATATCACACAACACCTTATCATAATACATTCCAATTTTAAGATTCACAAAACATTTTTTACTCACCATAAGTGTATGCTCATCCTTGATCCATGAAATTTCATAGGGTTTCGGGTGCTTTATTCTTTCCAACTGCAACTTGGTGACCATTTCCACAAATGCCAAATTATCCAAGCTTCCACTATCAACAATTACTTTCCAAACTTTATCTGCATCTCTGCATCCGGTCTTGAACAAACTCTTTCTTACTGGATCTTGCTTATTGTTCTCACTCCATAATACCCTTCTAACCGTTAGGTTTCCTTCCTTCTTAGGTTCATTCAGTGACTCTTCTTGGACCAAAGCATTTTTTCCACTTCTGACTTTCTTTATTGCATGTGTACACTCAAATGATTTATGTCCCTCTTCTCCACAATTATAACAAGTTCCTTGGAACCCTCTTATGCTATATCCACCTTGGGAGTAGTTGCCTCTTCCTTGAAATGAAATTATACCTTTCCACTTGGTCTTGCCTTTATCTTGATGTGTGCCTTGATTTGTCTTGTCCTGATCAGATCTATTGTTTCCACCATAATATCTACCTCTTCCTCTAGGGAATCTACCACCTCTTCCTCTTTGTCTTTTTTCACGTCTCTTTTTCAATTTCTCCTCATCTTTTATGGAAAACTGATAAGTCTCCTAAATACTCTCCATCTTTACCAATTTGATCTCATCTTGTATAGAATTTCTTAATAAATTTAGGTATCTTCCTATTCTTTCCACCTCATCTTCAGCATGTCCAAATCTGATATCTAATTTGTAAAATTCCTCTTTGTAATCTTTCACAGAGCTATCTTTTTTCTTCAAACTTTGCATTCTCCTAACTAGGTTAATCTGGTAATCACAAGGTAGAAAATTTCCTTTCAACTTGTTTATCATCTTATCCCATACCTTGATCTTGTCTTTACCCTTCTTCTTTCGATCCAATTGCCAATGCTCCCACCACAAGGATGCATGACCTTTCAACTTTGTACTTGAAATCTTCACCTTTTTGTCCTTTGTTACATTCTTATACTCAAATAATATATCCATTTCAGTTATCTGGTCTATCAAGTCATTAGAACCCAACTTTCCACTATACTCAAGAGGATTAAATTGATGTGTGGACTTCAAACTTGTCAAAGCTCGCAGGAATATTTCTTCTTCCTGATCCATTACAGGTGTAGGTGCAGCTTCTCCCTACACTTCCTCAAATTCATCATCACTAACATCCTCAAGATATCTTCCTCAGTGTTGGGATGTCTCAACAACTTCTAATTTATCACAGTGGTCTATCTTAGCATATCAACTAAGCCTGGATCTGCATTTCCTCTCCCACAAACCATCTTGAAACCCTTTACAATTGCAGGTCAGATTACAATCTGCTACCCCACAATAGATCAGAAAACTAGGATTTACAAGAAGGAACCTCAGATCTAAGATGGCTCTAATACCACCTAATGCAAGGAGGGTCAGCAACTAGGGACAAGGGCACTCCCAGCTACCAAACCAACTTTCAAAATACAACTTGGAAACTTTAAAACATAGAGAGGGAGAGAAGGAATACATATTTTATATTATTTCATCAAACTTCATACATGTTGGGTTGTAAGGCCTTCCTAGTTACAACCAAATACCTTCAAAATCCTTTACAGAACAATCCTCATACATGTGAGGTCACAAACCCTCGATCCAAACCTTCTAACTATCTACTGCTACTTTGCTACTATCTCTCGCTACTCTAACCTAAGAACATAACACTACTTTATAAAAAATTCTACCAAAAAGGTCAGCCCCAAAAGATCCTAAAGATCAAACATAGGAAACATCAATGACCCATATTTAGGTCCACACACATCCCAATGAGAGACCCCAACATTAATTATGCTACAAAAATAAAATGCACACATGTTGGCCACAAGATCCAACATCCAAAACCAACGGGGTGTGAGAGACTACCGAGAAACAAGGACCAATCAATGAAATCACCGAGCAGTCAAGAACAACCACCAAGATCTGTTGGTGAATCCAGCCAAAACAAGTAACCGAGCTCAAGCAGTGAACCAACATCTTCAACCGACCAAACAAGAGAAATTATCCGAGCACTTTACCCCGCAGTCTCCAACAAGCTACCAAACCCAAACAAACTTAATTTTGGTTGATACAAGATTGCCAAGACCCAAGATGCTACTGCATCAAAGGTAAGGAAGAGAGGAGTGTGATTGATCGGAGAAAATCATAGCAGAGATGTACCTTTGTCATTGATGTCAAAGGGGGAGAAGAGAATGTGAAAAACAAGTTATATACTTGCACTTAAGAAAGAACCTCAATTAAGAAGAGTGCATATCTAAGGTGGAGTAACTTATGGAGAGAAGAGTATGTAATCATGATGGAACCAAGGGAAGCTCTCTTCTAAGGGGAGCAGAGATACAGAGATCCTGAAGGAAGATGAGTTAGAGAGACTCTAAAAGATAATTGTGGATATTGTTGATAGTATTGTTGATTATCTTTCAAGGATGGAGATTTTTGGTTTCTGATTGCATTACTTGTTTTTTTCCATCACATGTTTCCATCAATGCCAAAGGGGGAGATTGTTGGCAAGTTTGGATGTGCATTCATTGATGTCAACATGTCTATTAAGCAATTTTTTTCCAGAGGAACAATATGTTCAGAGGTATGGTGAGGAATGATTAATGACGATGTGGATTCATGCACCTCATGAGATGATATAGAGCTTGTTTTCTAGGTCCATATCAAGTTTCAAGGTTTGACATGATGATTTGAGTAAGTTATGAGATCACAGATGGTTACTATATACTTTATTGTCTTCTAGCATAATAGAGTTGCAGGGATTGATTTTGCACACGTACACAAGTTGAGATATTTGGTCACACAATTGGAAATATTTTTAAGAGATGGTGATGTATCTTTCATTCAAAGAGTTTGTGATTCTGAAGGTCCGCAACACATTTTCATGTGTTACAGATGAAGGTGACAGTGTTCATAGGGGTATAGCATAAAATGTTGACAAATCTGTTAGCTGGTATGGATTTGATTGTTTGTTTGAACTTAATGATGCCTATAGATATTCTTGGATTATGTGCTTGAGGATTTGGTGGTCTACATTGATCAAGGTGATGAGATTTGAAGGGAATTTCAATTTGCTGATAAGTTTTCTTATGTTCTTGGTCGACTTGATAAGTAAAACATTTTATGAGTGATTGGTAAGATGTTTTGTGGAAGATTTATGGTCTTGAGGTGGTTATGAAGGATCTGAGATATGTTTGGATGACATTCTTTGATCAGGATAATTGATTTTCGTGAGGTGAGATGAAAATTGAAAGTTAGGTTTTTGTCGACTTGTTCTTGATAAAAGGGTTGATGAATCAAGACAAATATCATGGTTGCACAAGAGAAGAATTGATCCTGGATGCCAAGGATTTATTGTGAAGCAATTATGAAGATCTAGTGATGGTTGAATTTCTCATCTAAAAAAGTCAGAGAGAATTGGAAAAAAGGTCTAATTGTACTACAATAGAACTCGCCAAGGCATAATTAGATGTTACTATACGGTTAAAAAATTCATCAGATCGTAGTTTGATTTGTGTTTGTAATACATTGAGTCTTCCTTAGGGTTGGATCCCAAGGTAGTTTGAGCACTAAACTCTAGGAAGTGTGCCTGAATGCATGTGTGTTCCTCATTTTTAATAATCTTATACTTCTAACAAGGTATTATTCTTATTGTGGGTTCAAGCCTTATCGTGGTTTTCACCCTAATTTGGGTTTCCACAATAAAATCCTTTTATTATGTGTTGTGGATGTTTTCTGATTTTTGCATACTTTCTTTACTTATCATAAACCAGACATAAGGGTTTTATGCATAAGGGTTTCAAAGTTTAAGGGTTTAGAAGTTTTAGAGAGTTAGAGTTTTTGGAGCAACTAATTCACCCCCCCCCCCTCCTCACTGTTGCTTGTTGTCTTAATTCGTACATGAAAAATATGATACTGCATAGCTTTCTAGGCCAAAGTCTATGGTCGAAAGTGTGATATCATCTATTTGGTAAATTTGATCCCCTAACAACCCCTATCAAACACCAAATAAACATACATAAGAGAGATAGTATATATTAAAAAACAAAATTGAAATCAAGGTATTATTTTATTTTTAACATATTAAATTTTTTTACCTCCGGTGTCGAAGCTACAAGTGCACACGAAGTGGAAGGAGTACAATGTGGTGTACTCACACTAGTTGTTGCACCTTGAAATGCATATTGTTCATGTATCAATTTAAGTTCTTATTCTATAAATGAAAAATTATTTACATTTATAATTTTTAAGTTATTAATAAATAAAATGTCTCAAATGCAAATAAGTGTACTTGCCACTAATGTCCACCAGAAAATACCATAGTCATCGTGTCATCTGTGAGTGACATATCCTCTACAATGGTAACCTGACATCTAATCCCAAAGTATGTACATGAATAGAATGTGGAACCATCCTCATTCGCATTGGTATTTGTTGGAATTATATGATGTGTCTAGTGACTGAGAAAGGGTGGGGGGGTTGAATCAGGAACCAATAAAACTTAATCCTTTTAATCCACAATTAGATTAATTTATTTGTTTGCATGCATATAAATTGAAAGTAAAGAATCACATAGAACACATAACACAATATTTGGTTACCCAAAAACCCTCCAAAAGAAAGTAAAATTGGGGTGGGGGTGATACCCACAAGATTTTGTACTGTAGCATAAATTTAGCATGTTAGAGCTTACAATGACCATGTGTAATGGTCTTCCCTGTTAGGAGCATAGAAAAGACTATTAGGTGCACCTTGTTAAAGGATTTTTCTGATCCACCTGTGAGGATGAACCAGTTGATGATCTGCTCTGTGTAAGTGTGATTGTTGAATAAGATCCTTTTGAATATAACTGATCACCTGAATGTGATAGATGAGACTTTGTTGTCCTAAATACTTCTGAACTTAAATCAAACTGCCATTCGCATGCCTTATGCATACATTCTTACTCATATATTCTTCACATAATCATAATCATTATCTACATATTGGATAAAACAAAATATCTTACATATATATCTTTATCCAACAAATAATTATGTAAGTCAGCTTGTAATAAACAAAATTATATTTAACAATATATGCAAATTTGGCTTCAAACTATCACTCGGGTCCAAAAGACTACTCGGGTGATAAACTGTCACTCGGGAAATGTTGAACACTCGAGTGATGTTGAACACTCGAATGATGTTGAACAATCAGTCGATGCAGAACACTTGGGCGATGCTAAACACTCGGGTGACACTGTATACTCAGGAAACACTGAAGGACTTAGTGTTTTGGTAATAATTGACAATATGTCTTGCCATGAGGTCTACAATCTCCCCCTTTGGCATTAGTGAAAAAAACACTTATCATTGAATTATGTATCTGATATGTCAAAACTCCCCCTTTATGTCTGCTTGGGTTTTGACACTGCCTTTGTTGCTTGGGTCCAACTGACTCTATTTTTGTGTTTTTCAAAAATATATATACTCATTGTACATATGTTCTCTTTATTACAATATAATGATATTTCCCCCTTATTTTTGACAAGAATACCAAAAAGTGATATCTACTGTGTTATCCCAAAGTAGGATAGAAAATCACTATGTACCTTCAAAATTTGAGACAGAGTGTTGTCCCAATTGTCCTGTAGCACCTTCATGATGTGAAATTCAACTTGTAGCTCTGCAGACAACTCTATCATTAGCTCAGAAACTGAGAAGTTGTTGTCATGAATGAGTGTCCTTGCATGTGTTATGTGTTTCTGCATTCCATCCATGTGTGTTAGAAGTTGGCTCTGGATTGTTGTATGAGATTCACTGGTCCTTGCTTCTTCTCTCAACACTTCATCCTGTGGATCAGTAAGATACTTTACTTTCATGAAGTGAGAAGAACTGGTGCTCAGGTCAAGTGCTAACTGCCTTGCACTTTCCTTCATGTTTGCATCGATCTTTACTAACTTGTTATTTATTTTCATAGTAAAGTTAGAGGAGTCACTCAACTTTACAAATAGTGCTACCACATTTTTCACAGTGGTTTCTAGAGTGTTGATGATCTTTGTAAGCTACACCTGGTCAATTGCAATCTTCTTTGCAATGTTCTCTAGAACCTTGTTCTCAAATTTCTTCTCTACCTTCTCAAGTAACTTCTCCTGGCCATTCACATCTGTGTTGAACTTATGGACAATGTCAATAAATCGGTCCATTATTGAGTCACTCTCATTGAATTCAATCTACAATGCATCTACAAATATGCCTTTGAAATCTTCAAGTACTTTATTCCTTTGTCTTTCCTTTCAGAGGTTTTGTTGTGTGGCTCTTTTCTTCCACAGTTCTCCCAAAATATCCATTTTCTCTATAGATAGGTTGGATAGATCCCAATTAGGAATCAAAATTTATTTATGTAGATCTATCTCATCAGTAATTACTACATTTTTCTTAGGACTCAGTGAAGGAACAATTTCCTTACCTTTACCTACCTCATCCTTTGCTTCAATATTCAATCCAATTAGGTCATTGACCTTTACAGTACCAAATATTGGATCAATATTTACTGATGAATCAATATTAGCAGTAGAAATATCTACCTTGTCTTTCTATGACTCGGGTGTGCATGTCTTAGTAGTAAGAGGAGCCTATTTCTCGATCTTTGTCTATTCAGATATGGATTCCGCAACCTTGTCTTTTCTCAAAGGTAATATATTTTGTATAGGAGATTGGGGTAATTATGCCATTACCTCAACTGCAATCTGCTCTGCATTGGACTCTTCAATAGTCTGTACCTTGGGTAGTGTATCATCATTTCCTTATGCTGGAGGTTCTATACTCGGTACTTCTTCCTTCACATTTCCTTATGTTACCTCAAATATTGATTTCCACACTAATGTGGCACGTTGAGCTACATCTTCTATGTTCTTGTTCAATATTTGGAATGCCCTTAATCTGGGGGTGTGATTATTCTCATATTTTCTCAAGGCCTCTTTTACTTCTTTTCCTTTCATTGTAGGCATGACCTGCTTCAATGTTTGTTCCCTTATATCTTTTTCAATTTGTACTCCATTCTTCCAGGGAATAGATACTGCCTTAAATAGGTCTTCAGTCATATAACTCTTCAACTTGGAAGGGTCATATTTCCACTTTGCCATCTTCTCCACCACTGCTTGCTCAATCTTCTTCTTTTCTTCTTCTGGCCTAGAAGCATAATTCAGTGACTTCAAAGAACTCATGGCTCTTCCTTCTTTAAGGTCTTTAATCTTCTGATCAAGTGTGGGTTTTGGTTTAGTGAAGACCATAGTATCTTCTTCATCATCATCCTCATCATCACTTAGTATAATTTTTCTCCTTGATCTCCTCAAGGTGACAACAAGAGTAGTGCCTTTTGCCTTTTTTATTTAGGTGGTGTCTTCCTCTTCTTCGGTGGAGGTTTAATATCAATTTCTTCCTTTTCCGATTCAACATTCTCTATCCTAATTGTATCCTCTATTTTAACTGTGTCCTATTTACTCTCAGAGATGGTAGGAGAGTCAGAGGTCTTGCCATACTTCTTCTTGAATGTATCAAGTCTCTTTCTTCCTCTTTTCAATATCTTAGGAATCTCAATCTCCAAAGATATCATGCTCTTTGCTTCCTCATATGTTCCAAAGTAAGGTGCCTTTGGATTGGTAGGTTCATTCATAAGAGCCTCTATGATATCTTTTGTTTCATCATTGTTAACTTCATATGGAAGGGGTTGTACCCATGCAACCCTAGGATTTACTACTTGTATATAAACCTTATCACAATCAACTAGAAAACAAATTTCATCTTTGTACTTCTCAACTAGTTTCTTGGGAATTCTATATCTACTCTGCATCTTCTATTTGAAACTCTCAAAGTATCCATCCATAATTCTATCAAAGTTATCTCCCATCTCAGCTATGAATTCATTAATTTGATGGATAATTGGTCTATCCTTCTTCCATGCTACTGTTCCTTTGGAGGGAAAGAACTTCTCAACATAAAAGAGCATGCAGATTAGAAGAGAACCAAACTTACATGAATTGGTTTTGGATACTTGGATGCTCTCCATATTCTTTCTCAACTGAGTGAGTTGCAATTCTGCTAGGTCGAGTACTAGATTCTTCTTTACTACTTTGTATGCTAGGTCAATAGCTTCGTATGCAACATTGTTAGGTCTGCTCGAGCTGTATATCTTGTGGGCTATGACATGAATGCCAAATTTCATCTCCATATCAATTACTCTGTTAGTCTCATGCCTCTTCTGTCCCATTCGGAAAGAGTTAACTCAGCTAGTTCATCCCTGGTTAGGGTTTTGGTAGCTTTTGGCTTATCTAGCATAGGCAACCCGGTGACATGGTGAATTATCTGCTTAGTGATCTTCACAGGATGATCCAACCATAGTTGCATGTCATGAACATGACTAAGAACATATCTCATCCATTTTCTCTGGAAGTCCCTCGGCATGTGCACGATGTGTGTCAAAACCTTGGTTTTGAGGTGCTTATGCTCGGGCTTCAGACTCTCGTCGGTACATAATTTATCATATGCTTGAGTCATCTCACTAGTTGTAATCTCTTGTATGTTGCAGTGATAGAAGTTGTGAATGTCATTAACCAATACCACTCTTGGAGGAATTAGGGAATGAGCTCCCATCAGGTCTATCTCCTCTGCAACTGCCAGATGAGCTTGAACACTAGAGGATCACAAATTGCATTCTTTACTAGCATCTCAGAACCTTTCTTGACCTTGTTGCTGGAAGTGGATGATGAACTATAACTGATTGAATGTTTGAACATGTTAAGTTGATGATCACTGAGACACAGAAAGTTAATGCAAGAAATTAAATCAGTAAATGTATTGTATTGTCATTGATGTCAACTTGATATAATCTGTATGGTCATGTACATACTACTAAAGACTTCAAAGAACCAATGAATCGAAGGCTATGCTATCAGTAATGCATAAAATTTAAGTATTCACAAAGTGATTGTATACACCGAAAGATAGAGTAAACCAATGAGAGAAAAGTCACAGTGTTACCAGATGAGCAAAAGCACAACATTATCGATGAACAAAGTCATAGTGTTACCCGACGAGAAAAAGAACAGTATTACTGACGAGCAAAGTCACAGTGTTAACCGATGAGCAAAGCACAGTGTAACCCAACGGACAAAATCACAGTGTTGCCTGGAAAATAAACAACACTGATGGATGAAGATCCCGAAGACAACTAAAGTCTCACTGATGGAACAGTCAATTGTCACTGATGACTAACTCAAGTATTGACTGACTGAACAAAGATTTCAGAACTGACAAACGACTTAGCTATCAAGAGATAAATATAGACTTAACTGGTAATTATCATTGTTTTAATCGACAAGATAAAGCCAGTGATAAGTAAAGGATTTAAAGTTATTTTGTCCAGTTGGCAAGAAGATCTCTACGAGATAAAATGGGAGTTTTTCTTTAAATCTAATTGGCAAGAATTGTGGATCATGCCAAGATCAAGAAAGACAAGAAATGGTGAAATCATGTCTATATAAGAAACAATCTAATTCAATGTGTATAAGGGGAATGACAAGAGAATAGATGCTGAAGAGATTCAGAAGGAGAAGAAAGTCTTCATTCAGACCTGATCAATCAAGCTAAGGAAAGAGCTAAATTCTATAGACACTGACGAACAGTGATACAACATCATAGAGCAGAACAGTGTGGAGCAAAGGTATTGAATTGATAACATTGACAATAGATCTAAAAATTTGCAATTCTAGTTGTATATGTGAACAGATCAATTTACTATTTTAATTTAACCATTGAAACATCAATTCTCTTAACTGAGCAAGACTTAAAAGTCTTTTCTAATTGAGATACATCCCAAGGAGTATCAAAAATTTTGATCATACAAAGTAGCATTGGATATGCCCAATACCTATTGACAGGCCAAGTGAGTGTTTGATCGAGGATGGTAGCATTATATACCAGATACTAAGTGACAAACTATTCATTTAAATCCTCTAACAAGGTCACACCTAACAGTGTGTTTGTAACCTTTAACAAGGTTGGCTCTTCACTGAGCTCACTTTAGAAGAGTGAAAATTTGGGTTACCGGTCCTAGTGGTATTTCCCTTAACAGGGTTTCCACATTAAAAATCCATGTGTCAATGTGTTTATGAGTCATTACTTTATTTTTTGCATTTCACATAAGTAAATCTGGATTGATTGGTATACACTAGTTATTTACTGTATTTCAGTAAATAGAAAGACTGCTAATTGGTAAAAGTAAGAATAAGGTTTGAAAGATTAATCCGAGCAGTAGTTATTTGTTATTAATATTTCAAGGCAATCATCTTGTAGGAATGAAGATAACTAGAGGCTTATAAATGTGGTAATAATTTTTTGGGTTGATTTAAGGATTAATTTTTGAGGCC
>MU223601.1:289220-301383 GCA_018584345.1 Thuja plicata | reverse complement strand
AAGCTTGACTCCAAAAGTGATGAAGTTATCTTTCTAGGGTATTCCACCAAGAGCAAGGCTTATAAATATCTCAATAAAGCCTCTAACAAAATTGTTGAAAGTGCAAATGTAAAGATAGATGAATTTGAAGAGAAGAATGAAAAGGAAAGCACAAAAGAACCAAAGGACTACAAAAAAAATTTTTACAATGAAGAACCTAACACTCTACCCAAACAACAATGTATATCTCCCGAGCAACATAATATTGCAACCGAGCACCAGGCTGCAAATACCAAAAATTAGGATATTACTCAAGATGATGTGCCGAGCGATGGAGGTCAGAATGAAGGACAAAATGATGATCAAGATGATAGACAAGTAATTGAACTTTTACTTTCCAAGTATGTCAGAAGGAACCATCCACACAACCAAATCATAGGAGAAAAGAAGGCTAGTATGAGAACTAGAAGTAAGTCTCTAAATACAAGATGTCTAATTTGTGATTTTGAGCCAAAATCTATCAATAATGCACTTGATAATGAATAATGGATTAGTGATATGAATGAAAAAATTTAGAAGATTGAAAAAAACAAGATATGGACACTTGTACCAAGACCAGATGACAATAATGTCATTGGTACCAAATGGATATTAAGAAATAAGCTGAATGAGAATGGAGAAGTCACTAGAAATAAAGCAAGACTAGTATGCAAGGAGTATGCACAAGAAGAAGGGATTGACTATGGAGAAACCTTTCCACCCATTGCTAGGCTAGAAGGAGTGAGAATATTACTTTCTTATGTTGCATTTAAAGGATTCAAGGTTGATGCAGAGGGTTTGACAATCTAGTGTTCTCCCTCACTCCAAGATACTCCTTGGTCTAACCTAACCATCCAATGGTTGTTCTTTGTTGGATCTTCCCTCCAATAGGATCTAAAATACCTTCTCTACCAACTTATCCTCCAAGGTATAGTTGGTCTTTGGAAGATTCCAAAGTTTCTAGGCTTGACTAATTTAATTAGCCCTCCAAATACCCAGGTCTCTCCACTAGAACTCCACCTAGAATTCCAAATTTGTGCTTAGGATATTTCTACACATTCACCAAGACTCCTATCAACCTTCATGACCCATCCTAGATCATTCTAAACTCATCCCAATACTTCAAGACTCTCTACCAATCTAATTGGTTTGTATTTCACTAGGAGGCCTAATTGCCAATTCCCTAGTAGGTCTATTTTCATAGTTTTAGGTCTATTACTCACAAAATTCCAAAATGACCCCACACAAGACCTTGAAAATATTCAAGGTATCCACCAACATTGTCAGAATACAAAACCCTGATCTCTAGAAAAACTCATAACCCTAGTTTCTTGCATGCCCTAGATTTCAACCTATTAATTAGGCCTCTTGACTAGTCAGCATAAATAATTCACAAAATGATCTCCAATATTTAATTCACCTCCTTCCACCTTTGAATCCTCTTAGGAGACTAATTAGGACATCTGAAAAATTCCACCAAGTCTTTCCCAAAAGGTTATGAGTGCTTGCTCAAATTCTTTCTTCTCCCTGTCGTAGCTCACCTGGATTCACCAGTTAGCCATAGGGATTCCTTCTTGGCCTAAGAGATTCACTACAACAAAAAAAAGGAAAACCAAAATCCTATCTACAGACTCTAACCCTACCCCCCCCCCCCATGGTTTTAGTCAATTTGATGCAGAGGGTTTGACAATNCCCTCCCCCCCCCCCCCATGGTTTTAGTCAATTTGATGCAGAGGGTTTGACAATCTAGTGTTCTCCCTCACTCCAAGATACTCCTTGGTCTAACCCAACCATCCAATGGTTGTTCTTTGTTGGATCTTCCCTCCATAAAGATCTCCAAGACCCTCTCTACCAACTTCTCCTCCAAGGTATAGTTGTTCTTTGGAAGATTCCAAATTTTCTAGGCTTGACTAATTCAATTAGCCCTCCAAATAGCTAGGTCTCTCCACTAGAACTCCACCTGAATGTCAAATCTCTGCTTAGGATCTTTCCACACATTCACCAAGACTCCTATCAACCTTCCTAACCCATCCTAGGTCATTCTAAACTCATCCCAATACTTCAAGACTCTCTACCAATCCAATTGGTATGTATTTCACTAGGAGGCCTAATTGCCAATTCCCTAGTAGGTCTATTTTCATAGTTTTAGGTCTATTACTCCCAAAATTCCAAAATGACCCCACAAAAGACCTTTAAAATCTTCAAGGTATCCACCAACACTATCAAAATCCAAAACTCTGACCTCTGGAAGCACTCATAACCCTAGTTTCTTCCAGGCACTAGATTTCAGCCTATTAATTAGGCCTCTGGACCAGTCAGCATAAAAAATTCACAAAATGATCTCTAATCTTTGATTCACCTCCTTCCACCTTCTAATACTCTTAGGAGACTAATTAGGGAATCTGAAAAATGCCACCAAGTCTTTCCCAAAAGGTTATGAGTGCTTGCTCAAATTATTCCTTCTCCCTGTCCTGGCTCACCTGGATTCACCAGTCAGCCATAGGGCTTCCTTCTTGGCCTAGGAGATTCACTGCAACAACAAAAAGGAAAACCAAAATCCTATCTATAGACTCTAACCCTACATCCCCCATGGTTTCAGTCAATTTGATGTAGAGGGTTTGACAATCTAGTGTTCTCCCTCACTCCAAGATACTCCTTGGTCTAACCTAACCATCCAGTGGTTGTTCTTTGTTGGATCTTCCCTCAAATAGTATCTCTAAGACCCTCTCTACCAACTTCTCCTCCAAGGTATAGCTGGTCTTTGGAAGATTCCAAAGTTTCTAGGCTTGACTAATTCAATTAGCCCTCCAAATACCTAGGTCTCTCCACTAGAACTCCACCTACAATGCCAAATCTCTACTTAGGATCTTTCCACACATTCACCAAGACTCCTATCAACTTTCCTAACCCATCCTAGGTCATTCTAAACTCATCCTAATACTTCAAGACTCTCTACCAATCCAATTGGTCTGTATTTCACTAGGAGGCCTAATTGCCAATTCCCTAGTAGGTCTATTTTCACAGTTTTAGGTCTATTACTCCCAAAATTCCCAAATGACCCCACACAATACCTTGAAAATATTCAAGGTATCCACCAACACTATTAGAATCCAAAACCCTGACCTCTAGAAGTGCTCATAACCCTATTTTCTTCCAGGCCCTAGATTTCAGCCTATTAATTAGGCCTCTCGACCAATCAGCATAAATAATTCACAAAATGATCTCCAATCTTTGATTCACCTCCTTCCACCTTTGAATCCTCTTAGGAGACTAATTAGGGCATCTAAAAAATGCCACCAAGTATTTCCCAAAAGGTTATGAGTGCTTGCTCAAATTCTTTCTTCTCCCTGTCCTAGCTCACCTGGGTTCACCAGTCAGCCATAGGGCTTCCTTCTTAGCCTAGGAGATTCAGTGCAACAAAAAAAAGGAAAACCAAAATCCTATCTACAGACTCTAACCCTACTTCCCCCATGGTTTCAGTCAATTCGATGAAGAGGGTTTGACAATATAGTGTTCTCCCTCACTCCAAGATACTCCTTGGTCTAACCCAACCATCCAATGGTTGTTCTTTGTTGGATCTTCCCTCCAATAGGATCTCCAAGACTGTGTCTACCAACTTCTCCTCCAAGGTATAGTTGGTCTTTGGAAGATTCTAAATTTTCTAGGCTTGACTAATTCAATTAGCCTTCAAATACCTAGGTCTCTCCACTAGAACTCCACCTAGAATGCCAAATCTCTACTTAGGATCTTTCCACACATTCACCAAGACTCCTATCAACCTTCTTGACCCATCCTAGGTCATTTTGAACTCATCCCAATACTTCAAGACTCTCTACCAATCCATTTGGTCTGTATTTCACTAGGAGGCCTAATTGCCAATTCCCCAGTAGGTCTATTTTCATAGTTTTAGGTCTATTACTCCAAAACTTCCCAAATGACCCCACATAAGACCTTCAAAATATTCAAGGTATCCACCAACACTATCAGAATCCAAAACCATGACCTCTGGAAGCACTCATAACCCTAGTTTCTTGCAGGTCCTAGATTTCAGCCTATTAATTAGGCCTCATGACCATTCAGCATAAATAATTCACAAAATGATCTCCAATATTTGATTCACCTCATTCCACCTTTGAATCCTCTTAGGAGACTAATTAGGGCATCTGAAAAATGCCACCAAGCCTTTCCCAAAAGGTTATGAGTGCTTGCTCAAATTCTTTCTTCTCCCTATCCTGGCTCACCTGGATTCACCAGTCAGCCATAGGGCTTCCTTCTTGGCCTAGGAGATTCACTGCAGCAACAAGAAGGAAAACCAAAATCCTATCTACAGACTCTAACCCTACTTCCCCCATGGTTTCAATCAATTCCAATTGTGGGATTTTAGGGTAGAGCCATTTCTAACTAGGTAGCACTGTATTGTCTCTGTCAGACCAGTGAACTACAAAACCTTGTAACTTTACACCTACTGAACCTCAAAGAAAACTATCTAATGCATATGAAAGAGAATTGAAATTATTCTATTTCCATGGGACCCGATCTGCTCTGCCAATCTGTACATAGTCGTACAATAGCAAAGAAAAAATGTAGAGTGCTAATAAACAGTTACAGTCATCCGTACAGAGGTGTCAGAAATAAGTGTTTCAATCCAAAATCTCATTAACCATTCCAAAACATTGAATCCATGCTCATATACCAAGCATGGGGTAGTTACAACAGGTCTAACTACGTTTTGCAAAATCTTGCAAAAGTTACTCGAGCAACTTTCAAAGTCGCTAGCAACTTTTTGCACTTTGTGCATTTTGACTTTTCTTTTCAACTTGATGGGTGAGTTTGACTTTGATGACCTTAGATAGGATATATAGGGTCCTAAGACACCCCTCAAACCAAAATTACATTGAAATATCAAATTTTCACTTTTTAAACCAAAATGACCCTAAAATCCCTAATGAGCACTAAGGCTCTTACAAACATGAAGTCAATTCACCATTGCATCCAACCCATTGGATGTTATTCCAAACCACACACAAACACCTTAACCAAACCTAAACAACACAAAAACCTCAAATAGAGAGGTGCCATGCACCAAAGTTATACCAAATGGATGTCAAGTCTGCATTCCTAAATGGAATACTTGAGGAAGAGGTATACATTGAGAAAGCAAAAGGGTTTGTTGATCCAGACAAGAGGAACATGGTATGTAGACTACAAAAAGCCTTGTATAGATTGAAACAAGCACTGAGATCCTGGTATGAAAGACTTCATTCCTATCTCATAAGTATTGGATTTGTAAGAACTAGTGAAAATAGTAATCTTTATTTGAAGGAAGATGTTGATGCTAACATTTTGATTGCTGAAATATTTGTTGATGACATCATATTTGGAGGCAATGATATGCTATGCAAATCATTTGCAAATGAAATGAGCAAAGAGTTTGAGATGTCTATGTTTGGAGAGATCAAGTTCTTTCTTGGTCTATAGATCATGCAACAAGATGAAGGCATTTTCATTACACAATCCAAATACATCAAGGAAGTGCTGAAAATATTCAAGATGGAAGATTCCAAGCTAGTTGGAACACCAATGGAAACTGGATGTAAGATGACAAAGAAGGACAAGTTACCTGAGGTAAATCAGACTTTGTACAGGTCAATGATCGACAACCTCATGTATGTTGTACATACTAGACCAGATATTGCACATGTAGTAGGAATAGTTGCAAGAATTTCTTCTAATCCCAGGGAACCACATATGGCTGCTGTGAAAAGAATCCTAAGATATCTAAAGAATATTGAGGACTATGGCTTATGGTATAGAAGAGAAGGAAAATTTGAACTTAAGGTCTTTATCGACGCTGATTGGGCTGGAAATATTGATGACCAAAAGAGCACAACTGGAGGAGCATTCTTTATGGGTGACAGACTTGTCACATGGATCAGCAAGAAGCAAGGATGCATCTCTCAGTCTACTGCAGAAGCAGAGTATGTTGCTGCTGCTACAGACTGCTCAAATATTACATGTATCAAACAGTTACTAGAAGGTATGAATATGAAAATTCTTGAACCAGTAATTATCTATTATGACAATACCAATACAATTAACATTTCCAAGAATCCAGTCATGCATGCTAAAACAAAGCATATTCTTATCAAGTATCATTATTTGAGAGAACAAGTTAAAGAAAAGGAGGTAATACTTGAGTATGTGCAATCAAAGGAACAATTAGCTGATATCTTCAGCAAGCCACTACCCAAGGATACATTTGAGTACTTGAGAAAGAGACTAGGGGTCAGACCCTTGTCTACTAGTCAGTACAATGACTAGAAGGTTGCATCAGCCTACATATTTTTAGAATATCATTCATGTTGATGCAAGAAAAGAGATGGACTTCAAAGATACATCTGTACACAACAATGTATTTATCTACACCAAGCACCAAAGTTGTTATATTGCTAATGGATTGGGAAATTCAAGGAATATATTGAATGGATAGAAAGGATTGTTTGGCATTAGTGTCAAATATTTGTTTGGCATTATTGTCAAAGGGAGAGATTATATCCGTTATCACATTATCCAAAGGGAGAGATGTAACCAGAAAGGGAGAGTACATACAAAGGGATAGAATTTTGTCAAGAGAGAAAAGAGACATCAAAAGAAAAAAATAGTCAAAGGGAGAGAGTTTGACACAAGAAAAGATCACATCAGAAGAAGAAAGATTCTACATCTATCCAGTGAAGGGATTGAAGACAGAAAGAGAGCTGCAAGAATCAAATCTAAGCTATGTGAGCTTACCGAGGACCAAATATTTGTATCGGTTATAGTACATAAGATTGGTAGTTTGATTAAATTCAACGGTTATATTTCATATTGTATTAATGATAATATAGTGTGATAATGTACTGTGTTTCCATCAATGCCAAAGGGAAAGATTGATGAACTATAACTGATTGAATGTTTGAAGATGTTAAGTTGATGATCACCGAGACATAGAAAGTTAATGCAAGACATTAAATCAATTAATGTATTGTATTTTCATTGATGTTAAATTGATATAATCTATATGGTCATGTACATACTACTAAAGACTTCAAAGAACTAATGAATCAAAGGTTATGCTATCAGTAATGCATAAAAGTTAAGTATTCACAAAGTGACTGTATACCCCGACGGAGTGCACACCGACGGACAAAGTAAACCAACAAGAGAAAAGTCACAGTGTTACCCGGCGAGAAAAAGCACAGCATTACCAATGAGAAAAGTCACAGTGTTACCCGATGAGCAAAAGCACAACATTACAGATGAGCAAAGTCACAGTGTTAACCAACAAGCAAAGCACAGTGTAACCCGGCAGACAGAAACATAGTATTGCCCGCTGGATAGACAACACTGATGGATGGAGATCCCAAAGAAAACTAAAGTCTCACTAATGGAACAATCAGTTGTCACCGATAACTAACTAAAGTATTGACTGACAGAACAAAGATTTCAGAAATGACAAAAGGCTTAGCTGTCAAGAGCTAAATATAGAATTAACTAGTAATTATCATTGTTTTAATCGACAAGATAAAGCCAGAGATAAGTAAAGGATTTAAAGATGTTTTGTCTAGTTGCAAAGAAGATCTCTACGAGATAAAATAGGAGTTTTTCTTTAAATCTAACTGGCGAGAATTATGGATCACGCTAAGATCAAGAAAGCCAAGAAATGGTGAAATCATGTTTATGTAAGAGACAAGCTAATTCAATGTGAATAAGGGGAGTGACAAGAGAATAGATGCTGAAGAGATTCTGAAGGAGAAGAAAGTCTTCATTCAAACCTGATCAGTCAAGCTGAGAAAAGAGCTAACTTCTACAGACACTGACGAATAGTGATACAACATCACAGAGCAGAATAGTGTGGAGAAAAGTTATTGAATTGATTACATTGATCAGAAAGGTAATGTACTTACAATAGATCTGAAAATCTACAATTCTAGTTGTATATGTGAACAGATCAATTTATTGTTTCAATTTGACCATTGAAGCATCAAGTCTCTTAACCTAGCAGGACTTAAAATTCTTTTCTAATTGAGATACATCCCAAGGAGTATCAAAAAGTTTGATCATATAAAGTAGCATTGGATATGCCCGATACCTATTGACAGACCAAGTGAGTGTTTGATCAAGGATGGTAGCATTAGATCCCATATACTAAGTGACAAACTATTCATTTAAATCCTCTAATAAGATCACACCTAACAATGTGTTTATAACCTTTAATAGGGTTGGCTCTTCACCGAGCTCACTTCAGAAGAGTGAAAATTTGGGTTACCGGTCCCAGTGGTATTTCCCTTAACATGGTTTCCACATTAAAAATCCATGTGTCAGTGTGTTTATGAGTCATTACTTTATTGTTTTATATTTCACATAAGTAAATCTGGATTGATCGGTATACACTAGTTATTTACTATATTTTGGTAAATAGAAAGATTGCTAATCAGTAAAAGTAAGAATAATGTTTGAAAGAGTAATCCGAGCAGTAGTTATTTGTTATTAATATTTCAAGGAAATCATCTTGTAGGAATGAAGATAACTAGAGGCTTATAAATGTGGTAATAAGTTTTTGGGTTGATTTAAGGATTAATTTTTGAGGCCACTGATTCACCCCCACCCCCTCTTAGTTATTCTAATAGTGGATGTCATACTGCTCGGACGAAATGATCAAACTCTGCTTTCAATCATGAATTTGCACCAAATTGCTAAGGGCCTTGAATTGACTTGTAAACCGAAAGCTTTGTAAGCAATTCTCTTTACAATCCTTCATTTATAAAAGATTTTCAACCGTTAGAGTATTTCATTAAATGCTCCATACATAGTAGTTGGCGTGACTTGGGTGTTTCTCCAAGATTCACTTGGAAGCTCGGGTGAAACTAACTTTCCAATTATCAATACTGCTTGACTCAGCTCGGGTGAGCTAGAGTGACTCGGGTGTAACTAACTTTCTAACTCAGGTTGAACTATAATATATCTACATGCATCAATATGCGGATATGGACTGTATTGCTTATCTGGAACTAATGTAGGATGGCTTGTATTGCACAGTTCCAGTCATCTCCTTACTTTCTTATTTTGTAATGATAGATCCACCCATCTCACTATTTAGGGTGTCATTAAATCCTTCATTGCTTTGATCTAAATTTTGTGAGGATTTCCTTACCCATTTCTTGCTCATCTGAGTTCTGATTTCAGAGACTTTGGCTTTTCCATTCTCAAAACTAGTATCAACTTTTTCTTTGTTCATACAGTTCTTTCTTAGATGATCAAGTTTCTTGCACACATAACATCTCTTAGTAGGATCTCTTTTTCTGAAGTGATTCTTCATACAATTTACACCAATGTGTCCATATTCATCATAGTGACAACATCTATACCAAGTGTTGTAATCCCAACCAAAAATTGCCTTGGCTAATTGTTCAGCAAGATTCCATTTCTTAGTTCTACACTCAGAAGATTTATGAGCTTGTTTGTTGCATTTGTAGCATTTCCCTTCAAACTTAGGTTTCTCTTTATATTCACTTTCTCTATGTCCATGTTTGTTGCAACTGTAGCAGTTACCATTAAATTTTGACTTTCCATTGCTCCAACATTTATTTGATGTATGCCCTGTCTTACCACAATAATTGCATGTAGGTTTGTTGTTCATTTGAGCTCGTTGTTGTGAGGATTCACCTTGTTCAGTATAACCTAATCCAGTTTGTCCATTATGTCTGAGTTTTGTTTCCTGATCCATGCTAGTTTGTGAATTCATCATACTTTCATTTTTTTGCTTTTTAGTATTGAGATCATTCTGCAGTCTTTCATTTTATGTCCTTAGATTGAGAACTTCTTGTGTTGCATAGTTGAGTTGACTTACCAAATTAGCTTGTTGAAGTGACAAGTGTTGGATTTCATTTTCTTTTTCTCCTAATCTTGTACTCAAGAGTATTTTATCTTCTTGTGCTATATTTCTATCATCTTCTGCTTTGTTCTTTAGCTCCATGACTTCACACATTCTGATTGAGTGAACTTCCTATTCTCTTTTCAATTTTCTGAATTCTTCATGTAAAGTGAGATTCTTTGCAAGCAATTTTTCAATGGCTACATCAGCTTCTTATGAGCTTCTATCTTTTCAAAATTCTTCAATTCTTTCTTCTATATAGTTTTTGACATTCATCTGTACTGCTAATTCTTTTCTTCTCTTTAGGGAAAGAGAGAGCTGCTCCTTAAGTATTATGATCTAATCCATGGCCACTTTAAGATCTATCTTTTCATTCTCAATGGCTTTCTCTAGTCTGTAGGTTTCCATTTCCTCTGATCTTTTCTCAAGTTGTTAAACTTCTAATTGTTGGAAACACTGAGAGGGGGGGTGAATCAATGTTTCACTAATTATTCTATTTCAGCAATTTGAACATAAATCAAATAGACAATATATGAAGCATAACATAATAACACATAACACCAGATATGTTTACAGGGAAACCTTGATCAGAGGAAAACCCCAGTGGGAATTAGTACCCACAAATGATTGTACTAGTATAATGAACTTGTTAAGGTTCCTTTGCCCTGTTAGAAGCAGTCTTTACAATGCAAGTACAATGACCCTGTTAGGAGTCTTTTAAAAACCCTATTAGAGGTAGTTGGCTCACTTTCAGAGCTCACTGCTCAATAAGATGAAGGCTACAACCTTCTTGATAATAGATATACACTATATCCAAAAGTGAACTGTTGTATATGACATAATTGTCTGATCAATTCCTTTTATGCGCTGATGCTCTTAATCTCTTAAAGAGCTCTATCTCAGGTTGATATCTCCATACCGTTCTTCTATATCTCTTCTCTACATAATTTTTTTGACACTTTCTACTACAACTTTACTTTTCATATATACATGTTCATGCCTGAATAGATGC
The DNA here is from genome assembly GCA_018584345.1 of Thuja plicata. Classification (NCBI taxonomy): domain Eukaryota; kingdom Viridiplantae; phylum Streptophyta; class Pinopsida; order Cupressales; family Cupressaceae; genus Thuja; species Thuja plicata. The sequence continues at coordinate 290,443 of MU223601.1, read as the reverse complement.
GACCAAAAACAAGACCTTAGTCAGCCCAAAAACAACATCCACAACGCTTCCAAACAAATTGGCTTAAGTGTGTTTACCATAATGTTTAATACATAATAACAAACTTATTACAATAGGCACTTGGCCTTTACACAAAAAAATATTATACGCTAAATCAAAAACTGTAGTCGGCTTCATACTCTATTTTCTGAGCTGTTAGTGCACTTAATCTTTCTGTAACATCTTCATACTGTTATTCTGTACCATGCATGTATAGACTTAACATATTCACATATCATGGATCTTATGTATGAACATTCATAGCCTTATTTGATCATACGCACTTGCACTGGTGTTGTGATCGACTGCATATCTATGTTCTGTTCTTTCTTCCATACGTAGCAAGTTTGTTCTTCAAAGTTTGTTGTCAAAAATTTTGTATGACTTTGTTGCCATAATTTTTATGTATGTGGAGCCTAATCAGACTCAGGTTCTTTCGGTGTGGTTTCTCCCCAAACTTATCTACAGGGGATTGGGGGCAGTGCCCCCAAGCTCGGGGTCAAGGGGCAAGTTTCAGATTGAGTTGCAAGTTTCAGATTGTAATCACTAGATAATAATAAAGACATTGGGCTCATTGTTGGTGGACGTAGCCCAGGGATTGGGTGAACCACGTTAAATCTCTATTTCATTGTGTTCTCTTCTGTGTGTTAATATTTGCATTTTTTCTGCTTATTATTCTAACAAGTGGTATCAGAGCGAGGTTTTTTTGTTCATTCTTTCATCTATTCTCTGAAGCAGGTCTAACGAGTTAGTGGGAGAGTCTCTCAGTTAAGTGGGAGAAATGGCAGACAAGGGTAGGCTGAAGGTTGATAAGTTTAATGGGAAGAACTTCTAGTTATGGAAGATGAAAATGGAGGACTATCTCTATCAGAAGGATCTGTGGAAGCCATTAGAAGGAAAAACCAAGAAACAAGGAACTATGTCAGCAGAGGACTGGGAGGTTTTTGATAGGAAGGCTCTGGGATCTATTCAATTGTGCCTTGCACCATCTATAACATTTAACATATCAAAGGAAACAATGACCATAGAGCTGATGGAGACATTGGCTAAGTTATACGAGAAACCCTCAACTTTGAATAAGGTATTTCTTATGAAGCATTTGTTTAATATGAAAATGGGTGAGGGAGGATCTATATCAAATCATTTAAATGATTTTAATACCGTCACCAGTCAATTTTCATCCG
>MU223601.1:256023-277101 GCA_018584345.1 Thuja plicata | reverse complement strand
GATGAGGATATTGAGAAGATTGTAAAAGAAAGAGGACACCATGAACAAAGGATTTTTTTGATATCATATGTTGCCATCAATGTCAAAGGGGGAGATTGTTGGAGATTTGATTCTGAGCAGTTGATTGATTGTATGTTTGTCATTGATGACGACATATAATACACAGTAGTAATTTTGTATGTACTTATCAGAATGATGATGTGAAGACTTGCGTTGATAGATACATGTTGTTGACATGTTTATTATGTTATGTTCATACAAGCAAACCCAGATATGATGTTTTAGTAAAGTTATGCAATTCTGTTATTTGCAATTACAGTTCTGGAAGTGTAACAGTTTAGTGCCGACGTATATAACGTGTTTCTTGAGTTGCGCCTATCTTCAGGACATGTTTGTGTATATTCATGGTTAGTTATGAGTTAACTATATTTGGTTAAACACACCTATCATGTTACATCAAGATTGTGTTGTTTGAGTTGATTTGGTGAAGCCGACTCAGTGAAGCGTCGCGTCTGTTCAATTTGACTTGCATGGACTTAATATTGTTTGCGTGCTTAGTTAAGCCAACTAAGGTGTTGTTGAAGTGTTTCTAAGATCTGACATGACCTTCTAATTTGGAGAAGATACTTATAGTAGTTCATTTGTGAACGCTAAGTGTGAATGATACGAAAAGAGATGAAAGATGTACAAAGTTGGTTCATTCATCAAGAGTCTATGTGAAGAAGAAGTAAAAGATTGTAATACACTGGAACTAATCAAGATAGCAGGTCTAATCTATAGTTCATCATCAGATATAGTGCATATCTATTATACAGAAGGTTGTATCCTTCACCATCAAGCAGTGAGCTTTTGGACAGTGAGTCCACCACCCCTAACAGGGTTATTTGTAAAAGACTCCTAATAGGGTCCGACCCTTAACTTGGTCACTATACTTATTGCATTGTAATGTACAACTCCTAACATGGTTGAAATATCTTCTAACAGGGATTACTATAAACAAGTATAGTTTATTGTGGGTGCTAATTCCCATCGGGGGTTTTACCATTTGGTTTCCCCGTAATCAAATTGTGTGTTTTGTACTGTGTTATCTGATTAAGAATTTACTTTGTTGTATTCTGAAGTTAAGGAAGTAAAATAATTGAAGTTACTGATAACTGATTCACCCCCCCCCCTCTCAGTTATCCTTTGGGACTATTCTAGCACTTTCTGATGTAGCCTTTAGTGATATCTGAGACATAGTGGGTTTACTCTTGTCTAGGTAAAGATTGGCAACTTTACCAACAATGTGGAAGTAGAGATAGATGATCAAAGAGCCAAATTTGAATATTTTTCTCTTTTCATGCTTTATAGCTCTAATGTTGTCAATCAGCTGTGCGTGCAATATCTCACATAGATTGTACTGTGTATTATCCTTCACCATTTTTATTGCTACCAGGACAATTGTTACAGATATACTATCCAGTCTGCTTGCATGCTGGAACTTATAACCTAGAATCATAGTGACTAGTTTGATGTCATCTACCTCAATGGGATCAATAGTCATTCCACACATATCACTCCTGGATAAGCATACTTGTTCAACCTGCTTCTTAACATCCTTACCAATGGGAAGAACTGGTCCAGTCTTAGGAAGTCCAGTCATATCATGAATTAGGTCTACAGTAATGCAGATAGGAACTTCACCAATCCAATATAGGTCATCATGTATTAGTAGGATTTTAACCCATTCTGGCTCATAGAACTCATGCGCGTTAGAATACTCAAAGATAGGGTTATCAGTGAGATGCATGTATTCATCTTTAATGAATAATCTGGTTTCATCATTGAAGCCATAAGAGTAGCAATGTTGTTATCTCCAACTGTTTCCTTCTTGCAATATATATATGCGTGAATGTTTTCTACATGCACGACTCCAAGCGGAGTCTTAGAAAATGCTCCTTCAACATCATCTAATATGGACTTGAATGGATGCTTCTTAAACATGAATCTTTTCCTTTCAGCAATGTCAAATACAATAGGGGTTGGCATACTTACTTGCTGCTTGATTAAATAGGGTTTCACGACAATTCTGAAATGACACGACTGTTAGGGTTCCATTTCAATCCTTAATTCGTTCACAAACCAATCAATTCCTTAACCTCTAGCTCTTTGATGCTTAATGCTCGTGCTCTTGAATGCTCAATCTTGAATGCAAAGTGGGGTTTGAAGATCTTTTACAAACTTATATAAAAGACTATTGCATTTAATGCTCATTGTCATAAAGTGGTTTACATAGATAATTTCAATCTTTGCTTTTGTTCAAGTTCAGACTATGTGTATATGCATACATCCTCATTTCGTCACCAAATGTATGAATTCATAGGCACATACTCAGAGATGAGTATACCAGCCACGCAGGGGTTTAGAGCTAGAATAGCTCCCCGTAAGACCATGAGGGTCAACTAACCAGAAGTAGAAGGTGCGTCCACTGAGGATGCATCTACTATCTTGTTCTCTTTATTATCCTTCTTTACTTCAACCAAAATTTTATTTGCATCTTCTTTAGCTTGTACAAATTTAACTTCTCTTGATTCTTCAAATAGTGAGTTTTTAGGATTCTCTTGTCTTTGTGCTCTTGACCTGCAAAACCTTGAGATATGTCCAACATTTCCACATGAGTGACAAATGATAGGAGGTATAATACTATTATTCATTATGCTACACTTCTTGGCTGTGTGTCCATTGTAATTACATATCTGACATGTAATGTTCTGAAGGTTCTTTTGAGGTTGATTTCTCTGATTGTATTGAGTCATATTTCTTTGGTTCTGTTGTGACTGATTTCTTTGACTTGTTCTGCAATGAATAGCCCTATGACCAAACTTATTACAGGAGTAACAATAACCATTAAAAGGTATTACCTCTTTACAATCTCTTGCCAAGTGTCCATGCTTGTTACAAGCATAACAATTTCTGTTAACTTGCTTGAGTTCATCTTTAGGTGGTTCTGTTTTAGCCTCTGCAAGATTCTCAATTTTCTTTGCTTCAGTAGATGTCTCTTGTGCTTTCTTTCTTTCTTGCATTGAATTGATTTCAATTTGAGCTACACTGTATCCAACACTAGTAGTATCGCCTTTTAACTTATGTACATAAAGTTGTGATTGAATTAGATCAGAACTTGTGTGTAGTTTATCAATCTTGTATTTTTCTTCTGTTAATTCAGATTCTATCTTTTTCTTGATGTTTTCTAATTCCAAGATTTTCATATTTTCTTGCATAAGTTCATCATCTAATTGTTTATTCTCTTTGGTCTGTTCTTCAATAGTTGTTAAGCTGTCTGTAAGTTGTTCATTAAGATCTTCGATCTTGTCTTTCAAAGACATGTTCTCTTCATTTAGCTTTTTGACCATTTTTCCTAGATCATTTGTGGAGCAAATTTTCAAATCTTTTCTTAATTTCTTGATAAGCATTTGAGAGCCATCAACCTTTAGTTTAAGTTCTTCATTTTCTTTTTCAAATCTGTCAAGATCCTCAAGGGCTGCTTCAAGATTCTTTTTTAGATATTTTGCTTCTGCTGAATCCATGATCTCCTTAAGTGGTTAAAATTTATTTCAGAGGACCAGAGCTCTGATACCAATTGTTGGAAACACTGAGAGGGGGGGCTGAATCAGTGTTTCACTAATTAATCTATTTCAGCAATTTAAACATAAATCAAATAGACAATATATGAAGCATAACATAATAACACATAACACCAGATATGTTTATAGGGAAACCTTGATCAGAGGAAAACCTCGGTGGGAATTAGTACCCACAAATGATTGTACTAGTATAATGAACTTGTTAAGGTTCCTTTGCCCTGTTAGAAGCAGTCTTTACAATGAAAGTACAATGACCCTATTAGGAGTCTTTAGAAAACCCTGTTAGAGGTGCTTGGCTCACTGCTAGAGCTCACTACTCAATAAGATGAAGGCTACAACCTTCTTGATAATAAGTATACACTATATCCAAAAGTGAACTGCTGTATATGACACAATTGTCTGATCAGTTTCTTTTATGCGCTAATGCTCTTAATCTCTCAAAGAGATCTATCTCATGCTGACATCTCTATACTATTCTTCTATATCTCTTCTTTGCATAATTTTTTTGACACTTTCTAATACAACTTTACTTTTCATATATACATGTTCATGCTTGAATAGACGCGACCAAAAACAAGACCTTAATTGGCCCAAAAACAACATTCACAATGCTTCCAAACAAATTGGCTTAAGCATGTTTACAATAATGTTTAATACATAATAACAAACTTATTACAATAGGCACTTGGCCTTTACACAACAAAATATTATACGCTAAATAAAAAATTGTAGTCGGCTTCATACTTTGTTTTCTGAGCTGTTAGTGCACTTAATCTTTTTGTAACTTCCCTGTACTGTTATTCTGTACCATGCATGTATAGACTTAACATATTCACATATCATGGAGCTTATGTATGAATGCGCATAGCTTGATTTGATCATACGAATGTGTGTTGGTGCTCTGATCGACTACGTATCTCTATTATGTTCTTTCTTCCATACTTAGCCATTTTTTTCTTCAAAGTTTGTTGCTAAAACTTTTGTATAATTTTGTTGCCATAATGACAACACAAAATAAGTCATATTCTCCTTGAGAGTTAACTTGCCAACACTGATAAGAGAACCACCACTCTGATACCAATTTTTGGAATTATATGATGTGCCTAGTGACTGAGAGGGTGGGGGGTGAATCAGGAACCAATAAAACTTAATCCTTTTAATCCACAATTAGATTAACTTATTTTTTTGCATGCATATAACTTGAAAGTAAAGAATTAGATAGAACACATAACGCAATATTTGGTTACCCAGAAACCTTCCAAAAGAAAGTAAAACTAGGGTTGGGATGATACCCACAAGATTTAGTACTACAGTATAAATTTAGCCTGTTAGAGCTTACAATGACCACTTGTAATGGTCTGCCCTGTTAGGATCATATAAAGGACTGTTAGGTCCACCTTGTTAAAGGATTTTGTACAATACAATAAGTAATGCAACTCAGTTAAGAGATTTAAAGAAAGGATTGTTAGGTCCACCTTGTTAAAGGATTTTTTTGATCCACCTGTGAGAATGAACGAGTTGATGATCTTCTCTGTGCAACTATGATTGCTGAATAAGATCCTTTTGAATATAACTGATCACCTGAATGTGATAGATGAGACTCTGTTGTCCTGAATACTTCTGCACTTAAATCAAACTGCCATTTGCATGCCTTATGCATACATTCTTACTCATATACTCTTCACATAATCATAATCATTATCTATATATTGGATAAAACAAACTATCTTACATATATATCTTTATCCGACAAATAACTTTGTAAGTCGGCTTGCAATAAACAAAATTATATTTAACAATATATGCAAAGTTAGCTTCAAACTATCACTCAAGTCCAAAAGACTACTCGGGTAATAAATTGTCACTCGGGTGATGCTGAACACTCGGGTGACACTGTATACTCGGGCAACACTGAATGACTAAGTGTTTAGACACTAATTGACAATATGTCTTGACATAAGTTCTACAATATCTACCCCAAAATATTATGCTGACAATTGGGACATATATCATCAGTGGGCTCACTATAGCCACATCATGCAGCAGTTGATGAGGTAGGTGGTGTAGGTGTTGGATCATCCTCTAGTCTAAGAGGTTACACTAATTGTGTGTCATGTTGAATGATGACATCAGTCAATGATGTAGCCACCTGAAGATTCTATATCTCCATAAACTCCTTCAATGGTACTAGGGTCATGACATGAACCATGGGTTTATCAGCTAGAGAAACCCTATTTCAAGGGTCTACCACCCTCTGAACCCCTGGTCTATACTAGGAAGAGCCTGTCCCTCTACCCTGGAACTCCCTCATGTCAAAGTAATTTGGAAACTCGCCAAGGATAAACTCATAATATATTTTTCTCAAAAAGTACAAAGGAACATCATAATTGTTACAAGGTGGTTGGTCAAAGACCATATACCACATATCCCAAAAAGAGTTTCTCATTACAATAGGATTACACCAATGTACAGGAAACCTCTTTGAACCATTGGTTTTAGGCTAGGTGAAAAGAGCACATTTATCATCTTTACTTATGAATTTTATTTTCACCTCACCATATGACAACCCAGTAGAGTAGAATATACGACATCTATCATTATATGCGCCCTATTTTATAAATTTTCTGGATACCTCCTTGGTGCTATTGGTCATTGATTCTAGGATTGTAGCTAGGGATGAATGATGCTCATGTTGGGAGGTTTTCAACCTATTCACAATGTGAGAAATTTGGGTTGTATTTTTTGATAGGAGATTTATGAGATCCTGATGTGTGGTTTGTACAGGGTCTACTAGAGGAGTTGGAGGGTTTTAAATCTCTTTTTGTTGAGGGGTAGTGTTTTGGGGCACTTGTTGTCATTGAGGGGTAGTGTTTTGTGGATCTTATTGTCGTTGAGGGGTAGTGTTTTGTGGATCTTGTTGTTGTTGAGGGGCAACATTTTTGGCTGTCATCGGTTTGTTTTTATTCAAGGAATTTTTGTTGTTGTGTATTTTGTTAGGGGGAAATATTTTGAGAACCCGCCGTGAATTTAATAAAAATAATAATAAATCCATCAAAAACTTGCTATTACTATTCAATTTCAAACAAAAAAGAAAAAAAAATCCAATACATATCTTTGTGGCGACGTGGCATGGTGAAATTTTGTTGAAAATGTTGAGAAAATGTTTGTGACTATAAAGGTCCTCGAGGCATTTTAAAGTGTTATAGAGGAAGGTGACACTGCTCTTGGGGGTATTGCATAAAATGATGAAGAATCCGTTAGTTGAGATAGATTTGATTGTTTGTTTGAAATTCATGATTCCTAGGGATATTCTTGGATTATGTGCCTAATGAATTTGTGGTCTACATCGATCAAGGTGATGAGATTTGAAGGGAATTTCAAGTTGGTGATAAGTTTTCTTATGTTCTTGGTCAACTTGATTAGTAAAATGTTTTATGGGCGATCAGTAAGAGGTTTTGTGGAAGAGTTATGATCTTGAGGTGGTTATGAAGGATCTAAGCTATGTTTGGCTGACATGCTTTGATCAGGATCGTTGATTTTGGTGCAGTGAGATGAAAATTGAAACTTAGGTTTTTGTTGACTTGTTCTTGATAAAAAGGTTGATGAATTAGGGCAAAGATCGTGGTTGGACAAGAGAAGAATTGATCACGGATGTCAAGGATTTCTTGTGAAGCAGTTGTGCAGATCTAGTGAAGGTTGAATTTCTCATATGAAGGAGTCAGAGAGAAATGTAATAGAGATTTGATTGTACTTCAATCAAACTGGCCAAGGCATAATTATATGCCACTATACAATTCAAAATTCATCATATCATAGTTTTATTTGTGTTTGTAAGATAGTGAGTCTTCCTTAGGGTTGGAGCGCAAGGCAGTTTGATTAGTGATCTCTAGGCAGTGTGCCTGGATGCATGTGCATTCCTCATTTGTAATAATATTATACTTCTAACAAGGGTTAGTCTTATTATGGATTCAAGCCCCACCATGGTTTTCACCTTAATTTAGGTTTCCATGATAAAAATTTGTGTGTTATGTGTTGTGGATGTTTTATGATTTGTGTACACTTTCTTTACTTATCATAAATCAGATATAAGTGTTTTACACATAAGGGTTTCAAATTTTAAGGGTTTAGGGGTTTTAAAGAGTTATATTTTTGGAGCAATTGAGTCACCCCCCTCTTAGTTGTTTGTTTCCTTAATTCCTACATGCAAAATATGATATTGTATAGCTTTCTAGGCCAAAGTCTATGGTCGAAAGTGTGATAACATCAATCTGGGACATTGGATCCCCTAACAACCCCTATCAAACACAATGAATGTAGATTAGAGAGATAGTATATATTATTAAAAATTATTTTGAAATCAAGGTAGTATTCTATTTTTAACATATTAAATTTTTTACCTCTGGTGTCGAAGCTACAGGTGTGCATGAAGTGGAAGGAGTATGACATGGTGTACTCACACTAGGTGATACACCTTGAAATGCATATTGTTCATGTGTTAGATTAAGTTGTTCTATAAATGAAAAATTATTTACATTTACAAGTCTTAAGTGATTAATAAATAAAATGTTATAAATACAAATAAGAGTACCTGCCACTAATGTCCACCAGAAAACACCATAGTCATCATGTCATTTGTGAGTTTCATATCCTCTATAATGGTAACCTGACATCTTCTCCCAAAGTATGTACATGAATGGGATGTGGAACCATCCTCATCTGCATTGGTATCTACCCTAGAACATTATACTGGCAATTCAGACACATATCATCGATGGGATCACTTTAGCCACATGGTGCAATAGTTAATGATCAAGTAGGTAGTACAGGTGTTGGATCATTCTTTGGTCCAAGAGGCTACATTAATTGTGTATAATGTTGAATGATGATATCAGTCAATGATGTAGCCACTTGAAGAGTCTATAACTCCATAATCTCCTTCAGAGATACTAGTTTAATGACGTGAACCATGGGTTTAGCATCTAGAGAAACCCTATTTCAAAGGTCTACCACCTTCTAAACCCCTAATCTATCCTAGGAAGAGCCTCTCCCTCTACCCTGGAACTTCCTCTTGTCAAAGTAGTTTGACCGCTCGCCAAGGATAAACTCATGTAATATAATTTTCTCAAAAAGTACAAAGGAACCTCAAAATTGTTACAAGGTGGTTGGTCAAAGACCATATACCACCTATCCCAAAAATAATTTATCATTACAACATCATTACACCAATGTATAGGAAACCTCTTCGAACCATTGGTTTTAGGCTAGGTGAAAATAACACATATATCATCTTTACTTATGAATTTTCTTTTCATCTCACCATATGACAACCCATTAGAGTAGAATGAATGACATCTATCCTTATATGTTCCCTATTTTGTAACTTGGCTGGATACCTCTGTGGTGCTATTGGCCATTAATTTTAGGGTTGTATTTAGGGATGACTGATGCTCATGTTGGGAGGTTTTCAACCTATTCACAATGTGAGAAATTTGGGTTGTATTAAATTATGATAGGCAATTTATGAGATCCTCTTATGTGGTTTGTACAGGGACTACTGGAGGAGTTGGAGGGTTTTGAGGCTCTTTTGTTGAGGGGCAGTGTTTTTGGGGCACTTGTTGTTGAGGGGCAACGTTTTGGGGCTCTTTTTTTTGTTGAGGGACAACATTTCAGGGGCCATCAGTTTGTTGTTATCTAAGGACTTATTGTTGTGTGTTTTATTGGGGGCACTATTTTGAGAACTTGCCATGAATTTAATTAAAAAATACAAAATCCATAAAAAACTTGTTATTACTATTGAATTTCAAACAAAAACAAAAAAAAATCCAGTACATACCTCTGTGGCGACGTGGCATGTGGTGAATTTTGTTGGAAATATTAGGAAAATGTTAAATTGGATGAAACATGATCGGGCTCTGGTCTTTAGCAGGCTCCTCTTGATGTGCTTAGTCCGTGGTGAGGGTTTGAAATGCACTTGTCACAAGCAAACAAAAAAACTTGTGTTTTTTAACACCCGATCTAATTTTTAAGATAATAAAAACCCGATCGGGTTTACAATATTAGGCTTGGTATTTTACCAAGCCATAACTCGATCAAGTTATTTCAAATTTTAAAAAACTTGATCGAGTTATGACTTTTTTGGACCTTTTTCCCCTATGGTGGCCACTTTTTTGCACACCATCTTTGTGCATAAACCCAAACTATTTTTTTTAAATATCTTGATTTCTATTTTATATTTATACATCTATCTAAAACTTATTTTTAATTAGGGCATATTTTTATGTGGTGTTTATTTTAAAAATATCATATTTATAATTAGTATTGACATTTTGACATGTAAATGTTTGTCAAGTTTAAGATAAAATGTAAGACTTTATGTTAACATATGCACACTAAAATAATCACAACATTACACTCCACCCCTTTTGGCTATTGTAGAATGTGTCTTGGCATTAATTAATCTAGTATGCATATCTTTAAAAAATCTATGTAAGAAATAAAATAATAAAACATTATATTTTTAAGTATTTTGTTTTTTAAATTACACAAAAAAGTTTTTTTAATGGTAAAAGTAACTCTTTAAATAAAAATAAATAAATACAATAAAAATAGTTCCTTCGTAATGATTTCATAAACATTGAAATGATGGTTATTTTATAATTATAAGTATAATTTTTATATTATTTTTAATGTCAACTATTTAATAGTTTTGTTAATACACTCACATCTCGACATGTGCAACCACAATAGTTATGGTTATTTAATAAAACTAATGTTTCCTTTTAATTAAATAATTTATTATTTAATTAATTCATTATCCTTTTTCTTTATTAATTAAATTATTTTATTATTAATTAATTTATTAGCATTTTTCCTGTTAATTAAATAATTTTATTATTTAATTAATTTATCATTTTCTCTCCAATATTTATTAAATAATTTTATCATTTAATTAATTCAGCTTTTGGTTTTCTATAATTAATTTTTTTTTAATATTTAATTAATTGATACTTCCCTCTCCAAATTAAATAAATTTAAAGATATTGTTTACTTTTTCTATGCATCTATACCTCAGTTTACCCTTCTATCTCATCAATCCTTGTGCATTATAAATCTCACCTTCTCTTATTTTTTCTCAACCATTGATCTTTCTAATTAATCCCCACTATTGATCAAATGTGATATGAGACATATAAATGAGATTTCCATTCACTCATTTTTCTATCTAGCACTTTTGAATATCTACAGTATAGTCAAGTTATCAAGTATTTATCAACATATCACTATACAAAGTCATCACTATAATTATCAAGCATCAAGCCTTCAAACTATCATGATGATATCAAAGTTGTGCTACAAATTTTGAGAGCAAATCTATATCAAGCATTCAAACATGTCTCAAGTAACAATGAGCTCTCTTAAGGTATGTGATGGTATCATTGTCTATTATTTAATTTTAGTATATAGATCTTAGATTTCATATCGTATATGTGTGAGTTGTAAGTTTAGATTTTACATTACATTGTTTCCATTATTTTAAATCACATTTTTACATCATTCACACTTCTCATAAATAAACTACCAACAAGATCTAATGCATTAAAACATAGAACTCAAGATCAAATCAAACATGGTTCACGTTGTATTGTTTATTGATTTCATGAATATAACAAATTTGGATTAGTAACTCCATATGAAATTTAAGAACTTCCAAGGTAATAAATGAGGAAGGGTAATTGAATTTACTTGTTTGTAGACTCCATTTTTAAATTCATTAGGGGAAAGTCCCTAGTAGCCGTTAGGGGGGCCAATAACCATGATATTTTTGTCATGTTGAACCCCCAATTACTAATACTAAAGGAGCCTCAAAAATGAAAACATATGTACCAATAGTCAATCACACATGTACTAATAGGCGATCCGTTTTTACCTTTTTTGGTTGGTAATTGGCCCATTTGTGCACCGCTATTGGGACATTTTGTAACGACTACTAGCACATTTGGCCACAAGTACTGGCATTTTTGAGTAAACGACTATTGGTGCAAAAACATAGCGGGTATCAGGCGACACTTTGAAAATGCCATTTTTTTACCACTCTGTGTTTGACGGTCTCTACAGACAAGTCCGTGAATACCCAGAAGTCGAAACCTTAGCTTTAAGCTCTTAACTCGCATAGAGCTACACTGAAAAAATTGTCAAAATTCGACTTATGATTTAACAATTCTAGATACGCGAAGTTAACTTAAACGGCTACTAGGGATTTTCCCCTAATGATGATCATCTAAGATTTTCAACCCGCAAACATTGGCTAAGGGATGAGTTGACCTTATTTGGCAGTGGGCTCAATGTAACCAGGCTTGTAAAGAGAAAGCGAGAGTCATCAAAAGACGTGGACTATCAAGATAAATGTATTTACACAATAAATATGACAATTTCTGTCTAATTTTAGGCCGGCTGATTGCAGAGTATTGGAAGTGATGTCGGTTTGTATAAGTCAAACATGGGCTTTATTTGTATATTTATTAGGGAGAAAACGACATATCATAGAGAGCAGATCTAGCGTTAGTCTTTCATTTAAGGTGAAGATGCCAGTGATCCGTCTTATCCTTATGTGTGAAAAGGGTTACGGAGGAAAAGACACAAGGTGAGACCTTTTAACTTGGATAGAGAGCTTGACAATGCATACAAACTGTGGAGAGCTATGGACAAAAGATAAGCACCATTAACAAGAGCTCACATAGAATAGAACATGGCCCAATGTCTTTCATGTCCGGAGTTAGTACATAGATCATCGCAGAAGACATAAATTCCGAGGACAACTGCTAGATCCAAAACCACTAACTTGGCAACTTTGAAATACTAAACTGTAATTCTTTAACAAAAAAGATTCCTCCAGGCACTCTCACAGGTGTCCTTCACCCCTCAATTTCATTAGTCCATGATTAAATTAAGGTCAGCATCTCAGCAAGAAATAATATACTAAAAATCCCTCCCTGTCCCATTTGAAATTTTGAAATGTGGAAGCTTAGGTATAAAGGAAGATGGACCGCTGGGCAGAGAGGTTCATAGTCTCAGGCTGTACATTTGATGTTCACTATAACCAGCTTGTCACTAAAACCAGCTTTAAGGAAGGTTTTAGTATCTGTAATGGTGGTACTGAGTAGTTGTATTCTCTGCCATTTGTAGTGTTGTCACCATAGCCTCTAGGTTTACTGTACAATTTAACAATGTGACTGTTTGGACGTTGGATGTACTCATACTGTCTCTGACAGAGTTACCCCCTGTCTCGATACTGTAGACTATCCAGAGTGTTTTTCATTACTTCGGATGTTTTTGCCATTTACATGCACCAGGTTACTTAACCCACACGAAATTTTTAAGGCTTCTGCATTTTTGCAGGCCTCTTCTGATCCATAGATTTCTTACTCAAGTGAGACAAATAGCCTGGGACCTGTACTGGTTATCTATAGCCTTTCCTCATTATGAAGTCCTTGTGTCCTCAAGTTTGAAGCCTCTGTCACATCGTGGTTGGAGGCCCTATTTATTTCAAGGACTGTGTTTGCAAATATGTGATAACGGACTGTATTATGTTTAAGGCATATGACATGGATGTGAGGATGAAGATGAACAGAGACTTGAGCCCCGACCTGGCAAAGGTCTCCATTCAGCCCAGACATAAAGAGATGAAGAAAATGCAAGTTGTGTATTATTTGAGCAGAGGCGGCCAGCTTGAACACCCCCACTTTATGGAAGTTGTCCTGCCTTACAATCAAGAGCTACGCTTGAGAGGTAAAGCTCATACTTAAGAAGTTTCAGTCACCAGTTTTCTGCTTCTTTTTTTCTAAAACATCATACCATAGATTTGAAATAAAAGTTTAATCTTGGTTTAAGAAGGTCCCTTTAATATGGGGGTAGTTACTGTTGTTTCTTCTGGATTTAATTGCGTAAGTTTCTTTTGAAGATCAATGTTCTAATCATATATGATAATCTACCATCAAGATGTCAAAGAGCATAAGGAGATGAAAAATCTATGCTTTCTAATATTCTACCATCAAGATGTCAAAGAGCATAAGGAGATGAAAAATCTTTGCTTTATAATATTGTGATGATAGATCACGAAAATGTAATCCAAAATATTGATGCTCAATAAACTTACACAATAAATTCAAAAAAAAGAAAAAATAACAGTAATCTCATGTATTGTAAAAATATAATAGTAATTTTTGAAAAATTGTTTCTAGACTTCATTCTTATCTATAGCCAAATTTTGAATCACACTTAACCATCCATCATCAGGAAAAAAAAGCGTCCAAAACTACATAAATTACTGATGGTGTTGTGATGGAGAATATGTTGTTGTTTCAATTGGGACTAACAATGATTTAGAATGATTCCTTCTTTATGTTGTCATATTTGCAGATGTAACAGATCGTTTAACGATTCTGAGAGGAAAAGCTCTGCCCTCATTGTTCTCCTGGTCTTACAAACGGTAATAATTGATAACTACCATGTATAAGTTATTACAAAGGTTTTCGACTGGTTATATTGTAAGAGAGGCATGGATGTAACTTTTTATGTTTCCATACTTTGATCCAGATGAATCAATAATGATTTGTTTTGTCGAATTGTTTTGTTTCATCTTCACCTTTCTATCGTGCTGACACAAGAATCTTCTTTGCAGAAGACAGTCATAGCTTATAATTAATTTTTTGAGAGAGATTTTAGTGTGTTTATGCATGCAATGCAGGAGCTACAAGAGTGGTTATGTCTGGAACGATTTGTCCGAGGACGACATCCTATACCCAGTTGACGGGGTTGAATATGTTCTCAAGGCTTCAGAGCTCTTCGATGGGTGTTCTGGTTTGTGCACCAAACTCTTTTTTGTTTCCTTTTACTTGAAATTAAAAGTGCGATCTTTATCATTTGCTTCTTTATGGGGAGATCTATAATAGAAGAGCTTGTATTGAAAAAAAATGAAAATTGTTAACATGGTATTCTTGATTCTATAAATTGAAGGTCTTATAGATGTCATTAAAATTCAATAAACTCATTTATTCATTTAATTCTTTGTCTGTATCAGAGAAGTATCAAGGAACGACAAGCAACAAGATAGTAAATACGAAGCATTCTCTTGAAGGATTGACGACTATCCATTCCCAAGACAAGACTCCGAATCATTCTAGTACTAGATCTCTTATTCCTAAGACCAAGTTAATGGCTAAACCTGCAGCTGAAAATGGGCATGAACATTCCCATGGTCACAATGATCTATTACCCACCAAGCTCCCCTTTTCTCAAAATGTATGTAGAACCCAACCCAAAGCTATAATCAGAGACGATGACATAGGCAACATAAGCACCAGATCTGAGCCTCCCCATTACCGCCCGAGATCAGAAGAAAAAACAGTGACCCAATCCATTATTGTTGATGGAGAGTATAAGCTTTTCAAGTCCGGACCCCTGGAGTCCAAGATAACTCACCTGGCCGATGCTGCCACACAGACCAGTGAAAAATGTGAGGAAGGAGTGTTCACCCAGGGAGAAGAAGACACAGAAGAAGCAGCATCAAAAAAGAGTGTGAGTAGTCAGAACTCCACAGAGTTAAGTGGGGGAGAACAGTCTCCCTTATCTTCTTCCTCAAACTGTTCTGCTCGAGTCCATGATGAAACCCATCAGACAAAACCAGTCAGAAAAACAGTGAGATTCGAGGAACCCAACATAACTCAATCCTCTGCTAGATTCAGTCTGTTGCAGTTCATCTCCTGCGGATCGCTGGGAGTAGAAGACAACAGTTTTCAGATGGTTTCTCACAAGCCTGCGAGGTCTTCAGAGGCTTCCCAACCGCGAATTTCAGTTGATTCTAAGAATGATGTTCAGACTCAAACTGAGGTTACCAATAGAACGCTTGGAGAAGAGCTGGATTTTTTGGGTGAGGATCTACGCATGGCCAATGCTCAGAGGGCAGAGAAGGAGTATTTCAGCGGCAGTATTATTGAAATGAAAGCCCGTGTCGAAGCAGACACCGAATCAGATCCCAAACTCACCAGATCCTCTTCGTATGACGCAGAAAGGTAAGTCATATGTGTTTCTACATTCTTGTGATATTGCTAGCAAGATTCAACAATGTAGTTTTCAAATCAAATTCATTAATTTATGAAGAGTAGTTCATAAGAACTTATTTTTGGTGAGGATGAATGATATACTAGGCATTGATGAAACTAATGAGAATGAATGACGTCATGAGTGCTATGTGCGTCATTCATTCTAACGAGAGATGTGTTCTTGAGAACCACTTATGAATCATGAGTGCTTTGAGTGCTATGTGTATCATTCATTCTAACGAGAGATGGGTTCTTGAGAACCATTTATGAATCATGAGTGCTTAGTGTGCTATTAATTTTCAGGAGAGATGGGTTCTTGTTTTATGAGTGTCATGAGTGCTAGCTAAAGATGGGTTCTTGTGAACTACTACTGGAAACATGGGTCATTAAGTTTGACTCAAAAATTACACAATTCAATTAAGATAGAAATATCAAAATTGAAGTTACTGTGAAAAAATACTAATCTTTTTGAATTAAAGATTCTTTCAGGAAGCTTCTTGTTTTATTTGAATTTTTTAATTGTTCAAGGTTTATAAATTATGGATAGAGTCAATGTCAATCATCATCGTCTACTGATAGTTCAATTGTTTATACTTTTTGTTGTCAACGTTTTCTCGTTTGCAGAGGATCAAAGTCAGAGATGGCTGCCATGGTTGAAAAGGAGAGAGATCACGTTAACACTAAAACCAAATGCATTCCCAGATTGAAGTCTTCAAAGAAGGATTCCCAGAGAACACCCACCAGAGAGTTGATGAATGACAGAAATATCCATGGTAGCTGCAGTAATAGATTTCCTTGAGGACCTAAGAATATTTCCACTTGTACTACTGTTACCTCATAATAAATGTTATCATGGATTTGGCAGAGAAAAAATGTACTGGCCCGCTGCAGGATTATGTTGGGCTTTTATATTTTATTATCGTCTGAGCAATCATGAACAAATTTCAGGCTCATGTTTCCAAGTTCTGTGTGGCGTAATCAATGCATTTTTATAGTTTAGAAAACATGTTCCCTGCTTTCTCGTTTATCAACGCTATGGTCTGCCTCATTTACTGTTAAAGCGGCTAATTTCCTGTCAACTGTCGAGTTCATTGTACGGGGCCATGTACGTTCACTCCAAATTATTTGGAATAAATCTGCATCTTACACGTTTCAAAATAGAGCTTCTATTGTGAACAAAGCCTTGCGAAATGCATTCGAAGTTACGTGTAATGAATCTACACCCTTACACTAACGTGTTATTTGAGCTCCTTTGTAGTTTAACATAAAACAAGAAATTGTCTAACATTCTTTCTAAGCCATTAAATTTCTACAATCTATATAAATGTTAAATAATAGCTTTTGGATTAGATTGTGTTAAAAAAACTATCATTAACATTCCGGATCATACTACCTGATTCATCATCAAAATACAAGAGAGCACAATGAGTAGAAAGATGATGTGGATCAAGTACTTGATCCGAAATATTGATGATAATTTTTTTTACACAATCTAATGTAGAAGTTATTGTTTAACATTCTTTTATTTTACAATTGTGTAAATCAATGTTCTTTGAAGTGATTTCAATGCAATAGCAAAATAATCATACCGGATAAATTTGATGGTTGTGTGAGAGCTCTAGGTAAGGAAACAAGCTCTAGTCACTAGGCTATTCACCCATGTTAGTGATGACATAAGATAAGTAGGAGATATTTTCCACAGCAAGTCAAATTATGATATTGCTATTAGGATTTAACTATGTAGTTTTTAAGTCAAACTCATTGAGAACCTGTGACTCTAGTGAGCACATACGAGTCATAAATAGGCCACAACCAATCCTATAGATAGAAGGCAAAAATCAATTAGAAGATTGTCAAGTTAGTGGAGAAGACTCTTCAATTACTTTAAGCACGTAAGAGTCATAAATAGGCCACAACCAATCCTATAGATGGAAGGCTAAATTCAATTAGAAGGTTGTCAAGTTGGTGGAGAAGACTCTCTTCAATTACTCTGTGATCAATATTAAGACTACTCTAAGTGACCATGTTGTAATCTTATATATCAGAATCTATCATGAGGAAAAGGTGGCCACAACCAACCCCTTAGATAGAAGGTGGAGATCAATTAGAAGGTTGTCGTATTAGTGGTCATATTTGCCTCAACCAACCCCTTAGATAGTTAGAGAGTCATAACTAGGCCACGACTGACCCCTTATATAATTAGAAGGCACATATCAATTAGAAAGTTGTCAAGTTGGTGGGGAAGACTCTCTACAATTACTTTGTGATCAATATCGAGAGAGTGACCATGTTATAATCTTTTATAAGAGAGTCTATCATGAAGAGGTAAAGTTGGTGGGATTCTAGCAATACTGCAAGGGGAATTCATCTAGTGATCCAAAAGGGGTTTGAGGGATGTTACACCTCCAAGGTCATTTTGTTGGCTTATCTAAAATTTCCATGAGCAGGTGAGAAACCATTGATAACTTGGAGTGAATAAAACATATGGAATAAATTGCAACATTAGTAGGTATAATAACATTCCTTTATTTTCAATACCAAAAATAAAAAGAATATCTAGACTAAAATCATGTCATGGAGAATTTAGGTGAAGTTTTGGCCACACAACAAAACATTATGCCATGTCGAACATATTTAGTTTGTGAGGCTTAAAAAAACAATGAAGTTGCTACTAGGAGATTTGTACATGAGCACAAAACCAAGATAATGCATAAGAATTTCCAAGTTCCCATTAAGGCTTTTGAGCAATTATGTTCAAACGTGGGGTTATGTCCAAGAGCTATTATAGTTCATTGTCATAGTTATAGTTCCATACAACATGCAAATAACTTAACCTGATGTAGGTCAAAAACCCTGAGACTTGCCAGACAGGGGAAATTTGTAGCTCACTCAAAATTACCAACCTTTACAATCTAATTTGACAACAAATGTAATTTAAAACTCTATAATCACAATGTTTATTGAGTTATTTGCTAGGGAAAAACAATACACTCTCTAAAATTCAAAACTGAAATTATTCATACCAAAATTGAATTATTCAATATTACTTTGCCAAAAAAATCCACATTTGGGATTTCAAACCTCTCTATGGTTTATTCCTTTGAAAAAATGAGGTATATGCTTCCTATCTTCAATCTATTTCCACACAACTATTCTTTTATTTTCCCTATGTATAAAAAAACTAATTTGATCTTTCTTTTACTCTATCTCCTCTCTTTAGTGTAGTCATTCCTTGACGCGGTGTCAAGGTGGGAAAGTCCCCAATGGAGACGCCCAACCTCGCAGCTAATAATAAACAACAAAATATCTAGAGAGAATGCAAAATCCAAAGATATATTATCATATAACCAAGTACATGTCAGGTTGTAAGGCCTTCCCAGTTATGGGCAGTTACAATAAATTTTTTTTTTCTAAATCTTCATTCTAAGCTTCTAATTAATCACCCCTAGCTTGCTACTTACTTTCTCTCCTCTTCTACGTGATCTACTAACTCAACAAATAGAGAATTACACAACAGGTTGGCCAATAGTTACATTCCCCAAGAAGAAAATGTAATACAAATATAGGTCCTAACCAAAACACATCAACGATCCAAAAATGGTAAAATAAACAAGAGAAATCATAGGGAACAATCCCCCAAGGAATTAAGAACTGTGTGCTAAAATATTGACACACTTCTATGAATCATTCCATCCAAGATTGCTCAAGAATGAGGCCTCAAATATCGATCCATAGCTCTCTAGTCATGGAGTGCAAAAGTTTGAAATGGAGGCCCTCAGATTGACCTAGTTAGTGCCTATGCAAGTACACCATGAAATGAGAGATTCAAATGTATGAAAATGAGATCTACTCTATATGATAACAATGCATGAAAAAAAATTAATCTAAATGATAACAATGCATGATTAATCTATGAAAGGAAATACAAATGCAAGATTAATCTATGGAAATAAACATGAATCTAAGCTAATATGAATTTAATCTAAATAGATGTCATGGATGCAAGAAGAAGACAAGAAGAGAGAAGTTGCAATATCCAAGCTTGAGTGCTCAAATCCTCCTCCAAAATTGCTCTCCAAACCTGCAGCATAACAATACTATGAAAACCTAATATCGAAATGAGAAGGAGAGATTTCCTTATAAAGAAAAGTGAATGGTTGAGATTAAAAGGCAAAAAGAATTGATCAATGGTTGAGATTAAGAGGAAAAAAGCCCACCACTTAGGAAGATGTGAAGAAAAAGGGATTTTTATTTAATTTTTATTTAATTTATTGCCTTTTTCAACAAATAAAGTGTTTTAAGTGGGGATATTTATTTATTTAATTAAAAAAGGGGTTTTCTTTTAATTAAATAAATTAGAAGAATTTTATTTAATTAAAGGGGGGGAATTGAATTTAATTAAATAAGAGGAATTTTATTTAATTAAAAGGGAGAAATTTACTTTTAATTAAATAAGATAAATTTTATTCAATTAAAAGGGGGATTAAATCTTTTAATTAAATAAGATAAATTTTATTTAATTAAAATAAAAATTAAATCTTTTTAATTAGATAAAAATGATCAAACCTTAGGAAATATTGAAATAATTGAATAATTGAATTAATTACGATTTGATCAAGGAAATTGATTTGAATTGAAAATGTTGCAAAGCATTGATTCAGGAAATTTGATAATTGATAAAATGATAAATGGGGCCCACAGTCTAGGTGACCATTTTAGGGTGCATACATTTGCCCCTCTCTGACAAATATGTGGTCGACTCGGGAACACATGTAGTCAAAGAATGCAGTTGAAGTGTGAGGTCGACTTGGGATCACAAAACAACCCAGACGTGTGATCGATTTGGGAACACATCAGGACAAAAATAGGCACAATTGAAAAAGACAAAGTCAACATTGAAATAAGTAATTGACATGTTAGAGATAAGAATCTCAAGCAAGACTGATATAATTGATAAAGCTGAATCAAAGATTGAAGTTTGATAGGTATTGCCCCCTCGTGATCGAAATCGAAATGAGATAGAGGAGAAACAACAAATTGATAAATTTGATCAAATCGAACTAAAGATAAGGTTCTTGATGTAAGATGAAAAGATATAAGGATCACAGAACCAAGGTAGAACATCAAGCATGAAAGATTATGCCCCAAGGTTGAATTAGAAGAAAAAAAGAAGAAGAAGAAGAAGAAGAAGAAGAAGTGGGGTGAAAGCGAATGGAAGATAGAAGTTTGGGAAAGGTGGAAAGAAATGGAGAGAAGAAAAAGAATTTGCCTCAAGAAAGAGAATGCCCCAAAATTAATCAACTGTTTAAGATAGAAAATTTTGATTGAGATCACGAAAGAAGATAAGGAAATGAAGATCA
>MU223601.1:235143-249351 GCA_018584345.1 Thuja plicata | reverse complement strand
ACCATGAAATGAGAGATTAAAATGCATGAAAATGAGATCTACTCTATATGATAACAATGCATGAAAAGAAATTAATCTAAATGATAACAATGCATGATTAATCTATGAAAGGAAATACAAATGCAAGATTAATCTATGGAAATAAACATGAATCTAAGCTAATATGAATTTAATCTAAATGGATTCCATGGATCCAAGAAGAAGAAGACAAGAAGAGAGAATTTGCAATATCCAAGCTTGAGTGCTCAAATCCTCCTCCAAAATTGCTCTCCAAACCTACAGCATAACAATACTATGAAAACCTAATATCAAAATGAGAAGGAGAGATTTCCTTATAAAGAAAAGTGAATGGTTGAGATTAAGAGGCAAAAAGCCCACCACTTAGGAAGATGTGAAGAAAAAGGGATTTTTATTTAATTTTCATTTAATTTATTACCTTTTTCAACAAATAAAGTGTTTTAAGTGGGGATGTTTATTTATTTAATTAAAAGAGGGGTTTTCTTTTAATTAAATAAATTAGAAGAATTTTATTTAATTAAATGGGGGGAATTGAATTTAATTAAATAAGAGGAATTTTATTTAATTAAAATAGAGAAATTTACTTTTAATTAAATAAGATAAATTTTATTTAATTAAAAAGAAAATTAAATATTTTTAATTAGATAAAAATGATCAAAGCTTAGGAAATATTGAAATAATTGAATAATTGAATTAATTACAATTTGATCAAGGAAATTGATTTGAATTGAAAATGTTGCAAAGCATTGATTCAAGAAATTTGATAAATTGATAAAATGATAAATGGGGCCCACAGTCTAGGTGACTATTTTAGGGTGCATACAAGAACCACGAGCTAAGATCACAAAGGCTAAAAATCCAAGAATCTCGAGTGTAAAAAAAATCTGTTAGGAATAACAGTCCATAAGACAACTGAGAGAGGGGGTGAATCAGTTGTGATATAGATTATTAAACTTTAAACTTTATAAACCAAATCTACAAATGTAAATGATAACACAGTAAATGCCAACACCATAACACAATATTTGTTGTCGAGAAAACCCTGTTAAAGGTAAAACCTCGGTGGGAATTAACACCCATAAATAATGTACTGAGAGTATAGTATCCTTGTTAAAATATTTAGCCCTGTTAGGAGCTTGTTACAACATTACAGCACATAGTCCATGTTAGGAGACAGACCCTTTTAAGAGTCAAAAGAAATAGTAGGCATATTGCCCAAAGAAGGTTAAAACCACCCTCAAGGATTTAAAATCTAAACAAGTGTATAAAGCAAATACACAATCCAGTGAACTGTCTTATAGAAACTGTCTTTGCTTGGTCAGTTCCAATGAAGTACTCTTCTCATAAACTCTTCTCTACATCCAGCAGCCAAACAAGCCTCACAAATTTCACTTCCTCTTCTCCCCTTTTATCTCTGTCACATCTTTTCAAAAGAAAAGATAACTCATATATACCCTCTTACAATAATTCATTAGGTCGGCCAGTTAAGCTTTCCTAATACACAAATAATTAATTAGGTCAGCCAATTAAGGCTTTCCAATATACAAATAATTATTTAACCCCATGCTAAGATACACACAGTACCTATAACAAGTAAACATTATTTACAATCCATCAATTATGCTTCCAGATCCGTAATCCATGCTCATATTTCATTTTACACGCTACATGTATGAAGTTGGCCAACAAATAGGTCTCCTTCACAATACACGCCACAAATAATGTCACCAGTACCCAAACCACAATAGAAATCAACCCATTACCCTAACATATGTTGGATGTCCACCAGTAAGCTCGCATCATCTGAAATATCTTTTCCATAATGATATACCCAAAACATAGAGACCTGCTCTGTCCAGAATCAGAGTTACAGTCCAGAAACCAATCTTCACCAAATCAATGTAACATCCTCAATATGCAACACAAAGCCAAGTGACCTTGGGAATAAGGTCAACACACATCCTTCTCCATAAATTCAACTTTGATCATTCTGACTCATCCGTACGGTGTCCGTACACTTCTGCCAGTCAAGTAGCCAGTCTGTCCTTTCCACAGAAATATATGTTGACATCAGTGACAAAACAAATATCAACAACATGATCAGTAACCAAAAATGATATCATCCAACAATATCCCCCTTTGGCATTGATGAAAACATATGGGAAAATTCATATGCATCAACCCAAAAGTACTCTCTCTCAATACAATCTTCTCAATATCCTCAACACAAATCTCTCAAAATAGTAGGGATTTTCACATAGATTCCTTCCCCCTTTGGCAGCAATGGAAAAGGGTGCCATAACTCATCTGTATTCTTCTGTAAGGTGTAGTTATTTCAAATATTCATGTCCATCAACTAGGTGCAAGATCACCCAAATGTACTCCATAGTGTTCTCCTGCGATCACTCCCCATAAGGAGTAGATCCATACATCAAGTCTAGAGAATGATATAGCTCTAAGATCCACTAGAATGATGCACATCTGCATCATTTAATTACCACTGGGAGGGGCCACCACCCCAAGCATGTCTCTGAGATATTCAAAAGCATCTTTTGGCAAAGGTTTAGTAAATATATCTGCTATCTATTCTTTTGTGCTAATATACTCCAGTTTAATCTCTTTATCTGCTACCTTCTCCCTCAAGAAATGATACTTGATAAAAATATGCTTAGTATTTGAATGCATTACAGGATTCTTTAACATATTCATTGTGCTAGTGTTATCACAATGGATAACCATTGGTTCTTTCAAAATTATTCCAATGCCTTTCAGCATTTGTTTCATCCAAACAATTTGTGTACAGTTTATTGCAGCAGCAACATACTATGACTCAGCAGTAGATTGAGCAATACAGTTCTGCTTCTTGCTCAACCAAGAAACCAATCTTTTTCCAAGGAAACATGCACCGCCACTTGTACTCTTCATTTCATCCACATTACCTACCCAATCAGCATAAGTATAAGCCTGTAAAGTAAAATCTTCTGATTTTTCATACCATAATCCATATTCTATTGTCCCTTTCAAATATCTAAAAAATCCTTTTCACAGCAGCAAAGTGTGTCTCTTTAGGATCTGCCTGATATCTAGCCACAATTCCAACTGCATTGGTAATATCTGGTCTAGTGTGAGTTAGATATTGTAGACCTCCAATCATCAATATGTACTTAGTCTGAACAACACTTTGAGTCTCATCATTATTAGTCAGTTTTTTTCCAGTCACCATAGGTGTCCCAACAGGTTTACAATCTTCCATTCCAAACTTTTTCAACATTTCATTAAGATACTTGGTCTGAGATATAAAAATGTCATTCTTACTCTGATTAATTTGCAAACCAAGAAAAAATTTCATCTAACCAATCATTGACATCTTGAATTTGTTTTCCATTTCTTTAGAAAACTTCTTACTCATCTTACTATTGCCTCCAAAAATGATATCATCCAACAATTCATTAAATGCTTCAAACTTCACTCTAGGAAATACATCCCTCGTCACAACAGAAAGCAAAAAGAATGTAATCATAACATAAAGTATACTGAACCTTTCACCATAAAATGATCTTGTTCACGTAGGACCACACAGATCTGTATGTACCAGATCCAACTTCCCTTTTTTTGAATAAGCTTTGCTTTTGAAAGTGCTTCTAGTCTGCTTCCCCATAACACTCTCTACACATGGTGTTAGATGACTTTACAATCTTAGGTATATCTCTTACTTCTTTTCTCATACTTTCCTTCACAATGTTATCAAAGTTAACATGACAAAATCTTATGTGTCATAACCAACTGTCATCAACATTCACAATAAAACAAAAAGCTTTAGATGTGTTCAATTAAAATACATTACCTCTGGATTTAGTACCAAATGCGATCAAGTCTCCTTCTTTACTTCTGATAGATAATTTCCCATCAATGAATTTCAATTGATAACCCTTGTCCACTAACTGTCCAACACTCAATAGATTATGCTTAAGTCCATCAACAAGTAATACATTGTTAGTGTTAGTCTTTCCATCCAAACAAATAGATCCAACTCCAATAATAACCTTAGGAGTATTGTCACCAAATATGAAAACACCACCATCATGTCTTTTCAAACTAACAAACTTGTTTTTATCTCCATTCATATGGTGTGAACAACCACTGTCTATAACCCATTCAAAATTAATTTCAACTTGGGATACTAAAGCCTTTTCTTCATGCATAGGTTCATCATCCTTAATAGAAATAAATCCAATTTCATCATAGTCACTATCATCATCATCAGATATACCCTCACTAGCATAGTAACATTCCTTGTCTTTTGAATACTTCAACTTGAAAAACTTAGGTTTGTGCTTTGGAACTCTTGTAGGACATCTAGATGCAAAATGACCAATCTTGTTACATGAAAAGCATTTCAAAGGTAATTTTCCTTCAAACTTTCCCTTACCTCTCTTTTCTCTTCTAGCAATCAGTGCCACAACTTCATCTAGCTTTCTTTCTTCTTCCTGTATCTGTTCCCATTCATCAGCATATGCTCCAAGTTCCGACCTTAGTTCATTAATGCTGGTTCTTGCATTTCCAGATAAGATCTTTTTGTTCTTGTGCATGATTACCTTGAATGTTGACTCAACTTTACATAAAGTGTCTCCCAGTTCTATGGCCTCAAATGTAGTTAACTTTCCAATCAACATCTCTCTGGTAAAGTTTGGTGTCAAAGGTACAATCTCCTCTATAGCTTGTACTTTGGTTCTATATGCAGGTGTCAAAGATCTGATTATCTTTGCAATCACTTCTTCCTCACTGTAAGTACCTCCAAAGTTTATAATACCAGTAACCACTTCAGTAATTCTCTGTCCATATGCCTTAATGTTCTCATCTTTATTGATTCCATCTTTGTCTTCCAGTTTTGTATCTTTGCCTGCTTAGTAAACTTGTCTCCAATATATAATGCTTCTAATCTTGACCAGATCTCATTTGCAGAATCCAAGTCCTTTACTTCTATGAATTATTCTTCTAAAAGTGCGCTCATCAAAGATTCCTTTGCAACAATATTACATGAAAATAAATTCTTCTAATCTTCAGTAGCCTTCTCTAATTCATCCTCAGTCGCTATCTTTTCATTCTTCTTTGTGATTATCTAATAATCAATTCCCAGACATAGCAAATGTGTTCTCATCTTGTTCTATAACCTGTCAAAGTTTTCAGGATCAAACTTCGGACTATCCTTCTTGTAGTAAGTCATCTTCAAGATCACCTCAAGCTGTTAAACTTTCTCTCTAAGGACCACAAGCTCTAATACCAATTTTTAGGAATAACAGTCCACAAGATAATTGAGAGAGGCGGGGGGGGGGGGGGGGGGGGGANGGGGGTGAATCAATTGTGATATAGATTATTAAACTTTAAACTTTATAAACCAAATCTGCAAATGTAAATAATAACACAGTAAATACCAACACCATAACACAATATTTTTTTTTGAGGAAACCCTGTTAAAGGTAAAACCCCGGTGGGAATTAACACCCACAAATAATGTACTGAGAGTATAGTATCATTGTTAAAAGTTTTAGCCCTGTTAGGAGCTTGTTACAATATTACAGTACATAATCCCTATTAGGAGATAGACCCTGTTAGGAGTCAAAAGAAATAGTAGGCTCACTACCAAAGCACACTTCCCAAAGAAGGTTAAAGCCACCCTCAAGGATTTACAATTCGACCAAGTGTATAAAGAAAATACACAATCTAGTGAACTGTTTGATAGAAACTGTCTTTGCTTGGTCAGTTCCAATGAATTACTCTTCTCATAAAATTTTCTCTACATCCAGCAGCCAAACAATCCTCACAACTTTCACTTCTGAAGGAATTATATTTTTCCATTAGTATGCTTAGACAAAAACATGATCTGAACCATTGGTTTACTCTACACTGATAGACAGGGCACATCACTATCCGACGACAAGGTTACCCGACAAACACTGTTAAGTGTTATCCGATGACAAAAAGGTAAAAGATACCTGACGAGTAACAACAGTGCTACCCGATGGAACATAAAAGAGAGGAACTTGACAGATACAGGGAACCTGACGAACAGTTCAGTCAAGGAACGCCGATAGACTGCAAGTTCTAACTGACAACCAAGAACCAACAGTCAGTTACATCCCGCAAAAAGTGGATCTGACTTTCCACATCAGATAAATCACTGAAGTTGTATTTATAGCTTCTTGATTTTCTTTTAAATCCATTATGTGCGGAGGAAGCAATGTAATTGTTATTGTTTTAATTAGTTTTACTATTTTAAAACATGCAAACTAAAGATCAAGGTCAAGTTGTAAACCTTGGATCTGAGAGTTAACATTGTAATATGTGAATTCCAAGATAGGTCAAATACTTGTATAAATAGATGCTCAATCCATTGTGAAAGATGAGTTGATCAATGAAGATAGTAGCCACGGAGAGTAACTAAATACCAAACAAAGAATTCATGCAGAAGAACACAAACAGATTCAAATTAGTTAAATCAAGAATAGAATAGAGGCTACCAACAAGTAGAGAAAAGGTATTCATCAATCACTTAAGCTGATATTATTATTCTAAAAGCTTTAATGGATCTGTAAATCAGCAATAGTAGATTTCATACAGTCAAGTCAACATTTGTACTCATTCTAACAAGTGTAGTACACTAATGAAATCCTTTCAAGCAAGGTGGGCTTAACCGTCCAATTCTAAATCTCATAACTGAGTGCACACTTAAATCAGTGTTGCTAAAGCTCTTAACATAATAGATCTTAACAAGTCTCCACATTAATACTCTTAACAGGGTAGATCATCGAAAGTGATCAAATTGTAAGCCTTAACCGGATCCCTTCCATTCTGCAGATAGTGAAGTTTTGTGGGTTCCATCCCCACCGCAGTTTTTACTTTCTAACAGGAGTTTTTTGTGAGACCATATCTTGTGTTATGTGTTTGTCAATTTCATACATGTTTCTATGAATGATTGAAAACTATTAAATATTATGAACAAACAAAATATACATAAGAAAGAATAACAATAATGGTTGGTAAATCAGAATTGAAAGATTACTAATATGAATTGTGTAAGGTGTTAAAAGTTTTAGAGGTACTAATTCACCCCTCCCCTCTCATTACTACTTCCCATTAATTCCAATAATTGGTATCAGATCTAAGTCTCTTCTTGGAAAGATTAAAGGCTTAAGAGAAAAGATCTTACAATGGAGAAGTACAAACTTGATAAGAATATTGAGAACAAAAATTTGGAGATACAGATGTTCTATGAACAATATAAAGAAGCGAGAATCAAGATGGGAGAGCTGCTAGATGAAAGAAAAGGTATGGCTACTCAGAACAATGAAAAATACTATCAAGAAGAAGAGATTCCAGATTTCTTCAAATCTTCAAGATCAAATGCAAGTAATACATCAGAAGAGAATGTCACAAATCTAAAGGAGATCAATCAACATCTGACAGAGAAAATAAAGATGTTGCAAATCGGTCAAGAGACCCAAATGGTAAGAATGATTGATGTGATGAGCTCTGCCCAACAAGTTGAAATAGAAAGAACACTTGCTATTGATGATAGAAGGAAGATTTCAGAAAAGCTACAAGAAAAGGAAAAGGAAATTCAAAGACATGCTGAGCATCACCATGATCTCTAAAAATCAGATTATCCTTATGAGTCAAGAAGAAAATAGAATAAATGTGGAACTCATTGAAATAATATAGATTATTGGTGAACTAAGAGAAGAAAATGAAAAGCTAAAGCATGAGGTTAGAATTTAGCAACAACATAATGAGATTATCAAAAAAGCTGAAGAAAGTAATAAAAGAATGGATGACTTTCTTGAAGGACAATGAAGAGTCAACAAAAACAACGGTATAGGCTTTACTGAAAATGGAAAACCATCAAATCCAAGGAATGTCTATGAAAATCTAAGACCAAGAAATCTATCATGCAAGCACTATGGAAAGCAAGGGCACACATCAAATGTGTGCAGAGGCAAAATGAAAGGTACTCCTAAATCTACACCTACATCTTCATTCATAGGATTCTGTTATAAATGTAACAAGAAAGGACATAAGGCTTATGAATGCAAGAGCAAGATAGAAAAGCCAAAGAAGGAAACCTACATGGAAAAATACTATCCTACATGTAAGATGAATGGGAACACATCTGAAGAATGCTGGAAAAAGAAAAGGGAAGCATGGAAGCCAAAAGATAAAGAAGTCCCTTATCAACCAAAGAGAATCGGTAATCAATATGTACGGGATTACAACACTTGGACTAACTGTACAACATGTGGTAGATGTGGTCACATTGCTGCAAACTGCATGAGAGCATGGACTAAAAGGTCTAGAGGCTGGTCAAACCCCAGAATGGCATGCTTACATTGTCATAAAATTGGTCATCTCAAGAAAGACTGCAAAGACCGAATGACAGAAATAAGCATATATCCTAATGGAAACACCATTGAACATATCTGGAGGGCAAGAGACAAAATGTGGATAAAAGCTTCAAACAATGACAAAGCTGGGCCAAGAAATGCAAATGGTGACACCCCATCCAATGGATCCGGTGACACCACCAACTCCACTTGAGTTGAACAAGTATAGAACTACACTATACCAAGTTATATTTTGCATCAGTTCCATTATACAAATTGACATATAATCAAAATATGCATAATCCAAAGATGCATACTACTTTACTTGTTACTAATCTAAGAATGCAACACCATCGGTAAAAATTTACCAAAAATCATCGGTGAACACAATAATGAGTTTTTTACCCTAACCAAAAATTGTCGGTCAACTAGTAACCCGACGACCATTGGAAAGAAAGCAAGTTCAGAAATGATCGTAACAGAATACCGATATCCGTCGGTAAAATCAAAGTGGTTAACAACTGCCTAAAGAATCATGTCTTCACCGATGATGATTTGAAACATTCTCCTGACGAAACCCATCTTCACATCCCGACGAGTTGTTGAGAATTTATTGCAAAGACTTAGGTCAAAAAGTCTATAAATAGTCGACGGGACAACTTTATTTTTTCACCTACGATTTGAAGAAAAAGCAGTGCTAAAACCAAGCGATTGAAGAGTAGAAAGAAGAAGCGTCTCCAGATCGATTCAGCACACAGAGAACAAATTATTCATCACTATTGCGAATTGAAGTAAGTACCAAAGGCACCGAAATATCTCTATCATTGTTTTGTCAAGAAAGCCCTAATTTTGAGAAAACCCTAAATACTTTAAAAATAATGGCAACCACATCAAGAACTGCTAAGTTGAAGAATGAAAAGAAGAATGTGGTGAAACTGATCAAGAATAGCACATGTGTAGAATCTAAGTACAATATCTATCCAAAAATTGCATTGAAACCCGATGAAGCCGACACATTTTCAAAAATTCTGCCTAGGGTTTTTCTCATAGAGGACATTAGGTCTTATATTCACCACAAGATCACATAAATAGGTGATCTTGAAATGGATGAAGCTTTTAAGAAGCTATGTGATGCCGAAGGAAAACTAAAAGAAGAACACAAACACTTGGAGGTCAAAGGGTTAACCAATGCCCTACATTTCCCGAGGGAATTCAAAATAGAATGGATTAGGTTAGTCTTGAGCATGATGCATGATAGCAAACTATGGCTAGACCAACCCAAACAAATAACCAAGGATGTTTTTCACATTGTCACTGGTTATCTGATAACTGACAAGCCTAGGGTACACAAGAATCCATCCATGAAAGAAGTTACTAAACTCACCAATGCAGAAGGAGACAATAGAGGTCTCAAAGTGAACACAATCAATGATGAAGAGCTAAATTTGGTGCATTTTTTATTGGGTACAAAATCTTTAAGCCAACAGAATGAACAACATTTCTGCAACAGCAGTAAGCACAACTTACAAGATTGTAACAAAAGGAATTCAGATGGATCTGTGTAAGATCCTATTCAAACAACTTGATGGGAATATGATCAAAATCAGGTCTGCAAAGAGAAACACATGTAAGTTTGGATCACTTATCATGTGTACATTTTTCTATTTTCAAGAATACTTTCCTTTAGTAGGAAAAGTTGTTTGGGACACTACCAAACCAGTAACCCAATAGGTTAGTGAAATGATTAAGTCACTAGGGGACAATTTTGAGTCTTTTATGTCTGCATACTTCCTTGAGTTCAAGGAAAAGATGATGGAAAGAACTAGGATTCCTAAACAACTAGTTGAAAAACACAAATATGAGATATGTTTCATGGCAGACATAGACTACACACATATCAAACTGGTTGTACCAAGAACAACTTGGTTAGCACCATTAGACTATGAGATCAATATTGATCAAGCTACAAGTGCAATTGAGGTACTGATCAATGATCCCATTAATAAGAAACAACCAAGGTTTGGAACATATGAGGAGGCCAAATCAAAGATAAAACAAGGCCTAGAAGTCAAGAAGACTATAAACAAGAAGGATAAAATGGTTAAGAATCTCAAGAAGATTATATCAGTCCCAGAAGAGGAGCAGGATCAACAAGAGGAAATTGATGAATAGGGCACCATCGGTGAAGAACTAGAAGAAAAGAAATCAAATATAGAGGCTACTAAATTTGATACACCTCCATCTCCACCTCCTGCAAAGAAGAAAAGGACAAGAAGTCAATCTGATACTACCGATACCACACCACTTAAGAAAGGTCAAGTAAGGACCTATATGAGGAAGCAGCCAGCAAAAAGAACAAGACAACAACCTATCAAAACCACACCACCAAAGAAGAGAAAAAGGTTTGTTAGGACAAAGGATGACTTGGATGACACCAAAGATGATGAACCAGATGTAGTAAAGAAGAACTTCAGAAACCAAATGGTAGATGATGCTACAAAATCAATTGCTACTCATGGCACAATGACTAATAAAAATACCAGACAATGACATACACTGAATTGAGAGGATCAAAGTAAAATACAAGAGACAGTCATAAAATCAATGATCAAGAACAAGTATGCCCCTGCTGAATTTGTAAATCAAATAGCTGAAGAGCTAGGTAAAAAGGTATACCAACAGTGGTCATATGCCTTGCAAATAGAGAGAGAAGCAAGAGAAAGAGTTCTTGTGAGACTGATGCCTCCTGAATCCAAAGTTGAAGAGATAAGCAAAGTACTAAAGAAACACTCAAGTAAATTTGTAGCCAAAATAAGGGCTTACAAAGTACTAGAGAACAAGTTTATAGAACTGGATTCAATGATAGAAACTAAATGGAGACATCTCCTGGATCTACCAGCAGAGTCAACAAGTGTTGAGAAGCAATTACTTCTCACAAACACACCTCACAAAGAGGAGGAGACAGAAAATGCAAGTCCTCAACATATTGCTCTGGACAATCAAGAAAGTGATGATGAGCCTATTAACTTAGATACATGCATGGATGATAATATCTAAGATATCACTCACTATGATTCCGACAATGATCCAAAGAAGAAAGATGATGTGATATTTATCACACTTAAGGATCAACAAAGCCATCAAGTACTGTAGACATCATATGGTAAGATAGTTGACATTGTTGATGAGCAAGTGCAGGACACATCAATCATACACTCAAAAGTGCAAGACCCTGCACAAGATATACAAAAATATGAGGATGTCACTGCTGACAAGGCACTAACCGATAAGCAGGAACCATTAATGAAAAAGCCCAAGCCACAACTCAAAGTAACATGCCTGTCCTAATGAAGACAATAAGAATACTAGAGGGCAATAATGAATCAACTGAAAAGGAAACAAGCACACCCAAAGACAAGGGTGATGAAGAAGCCAAAGGGACAATAGATACAACTGTAGAGAAAGTTGCAACCGATGATCAGAAAGATACATCTATTGATCAGACTAAAGAAGAAACTCAAAAGGAAACAGGGGACAAGCCTTCTGAGAAAGGTGAAGAGGGAAAGAAGGATGAGATAGAAAAGAAATCATGAGCACATTCTGTAGAAACACCCAAGGATAATGAAGAGACGTCTTCACATAACTGACAGGTGCCCATAGAGAAAAAGACACAAGATGCATCATCAAAAAAACCTTCACCAAGAAATTCAGAATGAACAAATGAACTAGCTATGGCTGTCGGTTCTAACGGTCAGTTTTCTTGGTCGTCGGTGTTCCTTTCTTGAACTTTTTGTCAGGTATGCCTTTTTTGTTCCTTTCGGGTTAGTTCTAAAAACTGTGTTTCCGGTGATGCTTGTGGTTGCCGGTGATGCTTGTCGATTCTATACTTAGCATTTTTATTGTGACCTTTGTATTCTGTCGGGTATGCTTGCTGTTCACTGCTAATGCTTTAGTCTGTCGGTGATGCTTTAGTCTGCCGGTGATCTCTGTCAATGTTTTTCACTAAGTGTACTAATGGTAAACTAATGTCATCAATCTCCTTTGAGATTAGTATCAAAAAAAGGATATGTGCAACATACTGAGTGCATTAGTATGTACACATGTGTATACTTCTTCTTTAGTCATTTGAATGACTCCCCCTATGTATATGCCGGTAAGTGTAAGTATATATACATATCCTTATGTATTTTTCTTTTCTCCTTTTTTTGATATATATATATATATATATATTGTACATAACTATATGCATGTCCTTTCCTCCTTTTTTGATTCTAAAGGCAAAGGTACACACAACTTTTCAAAAAGGTGGGAATGTGAGGAATTGATTTCTTCCATCATCTTTTCCCAGTTTTCCTTCAACATTTCTAGAGCCATGTGCTCTAGTGAAATCCGTACATGTATGTCATAGATGTTGTCTACTACAGACATCTCAGGGGTTGCTATCAGATTTCTAGCATCAGAAATATGTTGTTGCAAAATAGTAAGATTTGGTAGAATATGTGCTTGAAGCTCAGTAATCTCACCTCTGAATTGTGTTTCAGTATCCCATATTTCTTGACTTAGCCTATTTGCCTCTAAGACTGTGTCATGATGTGACTTTATGTTGTCGGCATGAGAGGTTAGGCTTTGAGAACTTGTTGTGACATTATGATCTATCTCTGCTAGCTTGTCACTATTCTCTTTTGCAAATTTCTTGAGTGTGCACATATTTTGAACTAAGGTGATTGCTTCAACAATCATTGGCTCTAATTCTTCAGTGAGTTTTGAGAGCTTTACCTTGTTCAATGCCACTTCTTAGCTGATTTTATCAATTAACTTGAATTGATATTTCTTTTCTTCTTTCTCTTCCATTGCTTGTTCTGCATCTTTACCTTGCTCTATTGTGGCGTCGGTAAGAACAGCAATTTGTTCCTTTATCGAAGTATTTTCTTCAAGTTTCACTTCAGGAACAAGTTGTTGGAGTATCTCTTTTGCTTTGTCAAGTTTCATGTTTTCCCTATGTTCTTGTATCATCTTATTTTGAATGGATTTTCTCTGACATAACACTCCAAACTCTTGAAGTTTGTCATTGTCCAAAGTGGTAATGTCCGAGTTTGGAACTTCAATGATTTCATCAAGTGTCACAGCCAATATGTCCTTCTTTACTATTTTCTTCTTTTTCTTCTTTGGCTGGGTGGCAGATTGATGTACCACCATCTATAAGGCTTGAGACTGGGTAGATTTTGTGGGTGAGTGTTGAGAGGATGAGGCATCCTTTTGTATTTGTTCAGTTTTCACCAGTCGGGTTGGTGAAGATGTCTCCTCATGTACCTTGGGTGTATCAATAGATGAATCTTCTTTTAATTTTATACCTTCATTCTTCTTGACACCTTCACTCTTATCTTTCTCTTCACCCTTTCTCAATGTATCATCAGTGGTGTTATCTGCTTCTCTGTTTTGATCTTTTGATACATCTTGCCACTCATCGGTTGCATTCTTCATTTCAGTATCTGTATCCTTTGGAGTGTTGGATGTTCCTTTGTTATCATCGGTACCCATGTCCTTGGGTATATCATCATATTTCTTGGATGATTTATCCTGACTTGACTGTATATCAATAGCATCTATTAATATATTCATATTTGTTGGTGTATTGATTGTTGCAGTGTTAATAGCTATGTCCTATCCATCGGTCTTACCCTCTACAGCATTGATGTCTTCATCTTTTTGAACCTTTGCTGTAGGGTCTTTTCCTGTAATGGTATTGACAATGTTGTCTAACCATGAATCATCATTTATATCAACATCTAAGTTACCTTTTATTGACAGTTCT
>MU223601.1:218542-231839 GCA_018584345.1 Thuja plicata | reverse complement strand
GGTTTTTCTCTTTGGATTTATCACTTTGGATCTGCACTCATGTGCCTTGTGTCCTTTCTTTTGACATTTATAACAATTAACAATAAAAGTAGATTGTGCTTGAGAAATACCTTTCATTTTGCTTTTGTAGATGTTTGAGGTGTGGCCTGGTTTTCCACAGTGATTGCATGACAGTTTCTTGGATATTGGGGTTGTGAAAGAATTCCTCTGATCTGGTTGATTTGAGGACTCACCATTCTCATTGTACCCTAATCCTGTGTAGTTTTTGACTCTTCTTTGTCCATCAAGAAAATCATCCATCCTATTGTTGCTATCCTTAGCCTTTTTGATCAATTCGTTGTGTTGATTCTAGAATTTTATTTCATGCTTCAATTTCTCATTCTCTTCTCTTTGCTCACCTACGATCTATATTATTTCAATGAGTTTTGTATTTAATCTGTTTGTTTCTTGACTCATAAGAATAATCTGGTTGGTAACCTCATGGTGATGCTCAGTGAGTCTTAAACTTTCTGATTCTTTCTCTTGTAGTCTCTATAATTTTTCTCCTATCATCAATGGCTAGTGTTCTTTCATTTTCAGCTTTTCTTGCATTATTCATGACATCAATCATTTTTACCATTTGAGTTTCTTGACCAATTTGTAGCATCTTAATTTGATCTGCCAGATGTAGATTGATCTCTTGCATACTTGTAATTTCTTCAACTGATGCATTTGAAGTTTTGCTCAATGATGATTCTGCTATTTCAAAGCACTCTTGTATTTCCATTTCTTTGTAGTCTTTCTCATTCAACCTGGTTGCCATAGTCTTTCTTTCATCAAGAAGTTGTCTTAGCTTTATTTTCGCCTCCTTCTACTGCTCATAGTTTATTTGCATCTGTAACTGCTCATTCTCAATAGTCATGTCCAGTTTGAACTTGTCCATTGCTCTGATCTTTTCTCTCAAGTCTTTAAGATTTTTAAGAGAGAGACTTAGCTCTGATACCAATTGTTGGAATTATATTGAGATGATGTACTGAGAGGGGAGGGGTGAATCAATACCTCTAAAAATTTTCCTTGGTTAGCCCATTTCAACCTTAATCATCAGTTTGTAAATTATCTTATCTAACTGTTCATCTTTCTTTATGCATATGAAATCATATCATAAATTCTTTAGTATGTAACCATAACAAAAACATTCATGAAAATAGATAACACATGACACAAGATATGATATCGCAGAAAACTCATGTTTAGGAAGTAAAAACTGCGGTGGGGATTGTTACCCACAAGACTTCACTATCTGCAGATAAGAAGGGGCCAGTTAAGGCTTACAATTGGTCACTTCTGATGAACTACCCTATTAGGAGTATTACAGTGGAGACCTGTTAAGATGTACTTCATTTAAAGCTTTAGCAACACTGTTAAGTGTGCACTCTTTTAAGATATTTGGAAAGAACAGTTAAGTTCACCTTCTACAAAAGGATTTCAGATGTGATGCACTTGTTAGAATGAAACTACATAAGTCTTTGATCTGATGATAAATGCAATCTTCAATTGCTGATAACAGATCCTATAAAGCTTCATACATATTAGTAATCATCCTTCCATGATTGAATAATACCTTTCTCTTCTTATCAGTAGCCTCTGTGTGTTCTTGATAACTGATGTATTCCCTTTTTGACCTTTGCATGAATTCTGCCTTCTTCTCCTTAGATGCTCTTGGCAAATATCAACAATAATGAATTCATGTACTCACAATTGAGTTTGAACATCTATTTATACTAAAATAGGCTCAATTCTTGAATCATGCATCGCAAGTTAACTCTAGATCCAAGGTTTACAACTTGACCTTGATCTTTAGTTAGATATGTTTTAGATCCGTTAGGATGCATTAAAACATTTACATAAAGCTTTCTTGACCCTCAAGTTATGATTTAAAACAAATAAAAACTCTATAAATAGAATTGCATTGCTTTATCTGTCGTGTAAAAATCAGATCCACAATTTGCGGTTTCTTTAACTGACTGTCGGTTCTGACGGTGGGTTTTCTTGGTCATCGGTGTTCCTTTCTTAAATTTTCGTCGTCTATGCCTTTTCTATTCCTTTTGGGTTAGTTTTGAAAAATGTGTTGCCGGTGATGCTTGTAGTCGCTGGTGATGCTTTTCGATTCTATACTTAGCATTTTTCTTGTGACCTTTGTATTCTGTCGGGGGTGCTTGTTGTTCACTGATAATGCTTTAGTCTGTCAGTGATGCTTTAGTCTGCCAGTGATCTCTGTCAATGTTTTTCACTAAGTGTACTATTGGAAAACTAATGTCATCACAAATGAACTAGCTATGGTACTTCATACATCTGCATCCCCTCAAATCTCAAAGAAAAACAAAGGAAAAAATAAGAATCCAGTAACTCTGAATGAAATTATTGAGATTCCAGTCTGTGATCCATGAACATTGGATCTAACAACATTGACAAAATATGAAAAGCTCTGTGAAAGAAAAGCTATACAAGACAAGATGAAAAGAGCGGAAAAAGAGGCCAAGGTACTGGAAGTTGCAAGAAATATACTTCAACAAATTGTACCAGACATGGATATTGCTAAAAAAGATCCAATGCTTGATCAAATGGTTATACTCACAGATGTAATAACATCTCAAAATACCGATGCTGAGAAGGCTATGGAAGAGAGACTTGAACAAAAGTATGAATTCAAGCTCACGGAGAAAATAAGCCAGGAAGTGGCACTGAAAAAGGTCAAGCTATCTGAATTGGTAAGTCCAATTGCTCCAATAATATCAGAAGTTGTTACCTTAATAAATAAATTGTGCACTTTAGATCTACTCACTCAAGAGTATACCAAAAAGATATCAAAAATAGATGCTGATCTTAAGTCCAGTGCACAAAATCTAGCCAACACAGAAGAAGCACTTAAATTGCACAATGAACAAATCATTCAGGCTAGGAAACAAAGACAGGACATTCAGTTTGCAGAAATGAAATACAAAGATGAGGTTAATGAGCTCCAAGTTAAGCTCTTACCAAAAATTACACTACTAGAACAAAATATGACACAGGAAAATACTCTAATTGCCACCCCTGAAATGTCTGTCCTAGACAACATTTATGATATGCACGCAAGACTAGAGCTACAACACATGGCACTAGAACAGTTGAAAGAACAATGGGAAAAACTGCTAGAAGATATCAAAATTACCCATTCTAACATTTTTGACACATTGTAAGTTGCACATTTTTGTCACAATTTTGGCATATTGTAAGTTGTACGTTTTTGTCATCAGTATCAAAGAAAGGGGGAATTTGATATGTACATCACCTCAGTTAAAAGGAGGAAATCATATTTATAGTGGAAGAAAGGGCAAATAATGTACATACAAAGAATAAATAGTATACATGTACATATACATACAGTATACCGATGCACACAGTAAGGGGGAGTCATATTATGACAAGGATATAAACATGGTGTATAAATACCAAAATAGTTTATTACTATGCACATATCAGTTTTTGATACTAATGTCAAAGGGGGAGATTGAAGGCATTATATTTTTCCATTAGTATACTTAGAGAAAAATATGATCTACACCATCAGTTTACTCTACACCGATAGACAGGGCACAACACTATCCGACGACAAGGTTACTCGACAAACAGTGTTAAGTGTTATACGATGAAAAAAAGGTAAAAGATACTCAACGAGTAACAACAGTGCTACCCGACGGAACAACAAAGAGAGGAACCTGATAGATACAGGGAACCCGATGAACAGTTCAGTCAAGGAACACCGACAGACTGCAAGTTCTAACCGATGACCAAGAACCGACAGTCAGTTACATCCCGCAAAATGTTGATCTGACTTTCCACATTAGATAAATAACTGAATTTGGATTTATAGCTTCTTGGTTTGCTTTGAAATCCATTATGTGTGGAGGAAGCAATGTAATTTTTATTGTTTTAATTAGTTTTACTGTTTTAAAATATGCAAACTAAAGATCAAGGTCAAGTTATAAACCTTGGATTTGAGATTTAACATTGTAATACGTGAATTCTAAGATAGGTCAAATACTTTTATAAATAGATGCTCAATCCATTGTGAAAGATGAGTTGATCAATGAAGATAGTAGCCACAAAGAATTCATGTAGAAGAACACAAACATTTTCAAATCAGTTTTCAAGAACAGAACAAAGGCTACCAACAAGAAAAGAAAAGGTATTCATCAATCACTTAAGGTGATATTATTATTGTAAAAGCTTTAATGGATTTTTAAATCAGCAATAGTAGATTGCATACAGTCAGGTTAGCATTTGTACTCATTCTAAAAAGTGTAGTACACTAATGAAATCCTTTCAAGAAAGGTGGGCTTAACCGTCCTATTGTAAATCTCATAATTGGGTGCACACTTAAATCAGTGTTGCTAAAGCTCTACATAATAGATCTTAATAGGTCTCCACATTAATACTCTTAACATGGAAGATCATCGGAAGTGATCAAATTGTAAGCCTTAACTGGCTCCCTTCCATTCTGTAGATAGTGAAGTTTTGTGGGTGCCATCCCCATCGCATTTTTTACTTCCTAACAAGAGTTTTATGTGATACCATGTCTTGTGTTATGTGTTTTTCAACTTCATGAATATTTCTATGAATGATTGAAAACTATTAAAGATTATGAACAAACTAAATATACATAAGAAAGAATAATAGTAATGGTTGGTAAATTAGAATTGAAAGATTACTAATGATGAATTGTGTAAGGTGTTAAAATTTTTAGAGGTACTGATTCACCCCTCCCCTCTCAGTACTACTTCCCATTAATTCCAACAAATTCTTCTTCTCCACTTTTATCTCTGTCACATCTTTTCAAAAGAAAAGATCACTCATATATACCCTCTAACAATAATCCATTAGGTCGGCCAGTTAAGCTTTCCTAATACACAAATAATTAGTTAGGTCAGCCAATTATGGCTTTCCAATATACAAATAATTATTTAACCCCTTTCTAAGATACACACGGTACCTATAACAAGTAAAAATTATTTACAATCCATCAATTATGCTTCCAGATCCACAATCCACGCTCACATTTCATTTTACACGCTACATGTCTGAAGTCGGCTAGCAAATAGGTCTCCTTCAGAATACACGCCACAGTTGATGTCACCAGTACCCAAACCACAATCAAACTCAACCCATTACTCCAACATATGTTGGATTTCCACTAGTAAGCTTGCATCATCTGAAATATCTTCGCCAGAAAGATATACCTGAAACACAAAGACCTGCTCTGTCCAGAATCATAGTTACAGTCCAGAAACCAGTCTTCACCAAATCAACTGTAAAATCCTCAATATGCAACAAAAATCCAAGCGAACTTAGGAATAAGGTCAGCACACATCCTTCTGCATAAATCCAAATTTGATCATTTTGAATCATCTATATGGTGTCCGTACACTTCTGCCAGTCATTCAGTCTATCCTCTCCACACAAATATATGTTGACATCAGTGAAAAACATGAATATCAACAACATGATCAGTAACCAAAACTAATATCATCCAAAAAAATCTCTAAAAGGGTCCTTTCTAATCATGAACACGTTACCCATGACCAGAAGGAGAAGGAAATATCAAAGCGTGATCAACATACAGAGATGTGATCATAGGAGAATGATCCATAAACGTTCTAGAATAGGAAACTATGAGTGCAACCACTAACTCGAACAAGATTGTGACCGCAACTAAACTCTGTCAACTAGAAAAGAAAACTATTACAAAAAGAACAAAAGGAAAGATAGCTCATAAACCCAAGATGATCATGCATCAGACACCTAAGGTAATTAAAATTGATGCTCCTCAATCAAAAATGATGTGCTACTTGAGAAGAATCCACTAGATCCATCTAAGACTGAGAAATCCATGTAGAATCTTCAACTGTTATATCCTTCCACTTCACTAAATACTCCATGTAATCCTTTCCTCTTGTACTTTTTCCAACTATTTATCCAATATCTCTTCAATCACTTATGCCTGCTTCATAGGATATTCTTGTTTAATGTCCAATTCATTATCTAAGTTGCTTTGGAACTCTTGTAGGACATATAGATGCAAAATGACCAATCTCGTTACATGAAAAGCATTTCAAAGGTAATTTGCCTTCAAACTTTCCCTTACCTCTCTTTTCTCTTCTTGCAATCAGTGGCACAACTTCATCTAGCTTTCTTTCTTCTTCTCCTATCTATTCCCATTCATCAACATATGCTCCAAGTTCTTCCCTTAGGTCATTACTGTTGCTCCTTGCATTTCTAGATAAGGTCTTTTTGTTCTTGTGCACGGTTACCTTGAATGTTGACTCAAATTTAGATAAAGTGTCTCCAAATTCTGTAGCCTCAAATATAGTTAACTTTCCAATCAACATCTCTCTAGTAAATTTTGGTGTCAAAGGTATAATCTCCTTTATAGCTTGTATTTTGGTTCTATATGCAGGTGTCAAAGATCTGAGTATTTTCCTAATCACTTCTTCCTCACTTTAAGTACCTCCAGAGTTTCTAATACCAGTAACCACTTTAGTAATTTTCTATCCATATGCCCTAATGTTATCATCTTCTCTCATCTTCAGTGATTCAATCTTTGTCTTCCAGTTTTGTAGCTTTTCCTACTTAGTAAACTTGTCTCCAATACATAATGCTTCTAATCTTGACCAGATCTCATATGTAGAATCCAAGTCCTTTACTTCTATGAATTATCCTTCTTAAAGTGCACTGATCAAAGATTCCCTTGCAACCATATTACATGAAAACAACTTCTTCTAATCTTCAGTAGCCTTCTCTAACTCATCCTCAGTCACTATCTTTTCATTCTTCTTTGTGATCATCTAGTAATCAATTCCCAGACATAGCAAATGTGTTCTCATCTTGTTATGCCAATTGTCAAAGTTTTCAGGATCAAACTTCAGACTATCCTTCCTGTAGTAATTCATCTTCAATATCACCTCAAGCTATTAAAATTTCTCTCTATGGACCACAAGCTTTGATACCAATTGTTAGGAATAACAGTCCACAAGACAACTGAGAGAGGGGGGGGTGTATCAGTTGTGATATAGATTATTAAACTTTAAACTTTATAAACCAAATCTACAAATGTAAATGATAAAACAGTAAATGCCAACACCATAACACAATAGTTTTTATTGAGGAAACCCTGTGAAAGGTAAAACCCTGGTGGGAATTAACACCCACAAATAATGTACTGAGAGTATAGTATCCCTGTTAAAAGGTTTAGCCCTATTAGGAGCTTGTTACAACATTACAATATATAGTCCCTATTAGGAGACATACCCTGTTAGGATTCAAAAGAAATAGTAGGCTCACTACCAAGGCACACTTCCCAAAGAAGGTTAAAGCCACCCTCAAGGATTTACAATCTGAACAAGTGTATAAAGAAAATACACAATCTAGTGAACTGTCTGATAGCAACTGTCTTTTCTTGGTCAGTTCCAATGAAGTACTCTTCTCATAAACTATGCTCTACATCCAATAGCCAAACAAGCCTCATAGATTTAACTTCTTCTTCTCCCCTTATATCTCTGTCACATCTTTTCAAAAGA
The DNA here is from genome assembly GCA_018584345.1 of Thuja plicata. Lineage (NCBI taxonomy): Eukaryota > Viridiplantae > Streptophyta > Pinopsida > Cupressales > Cupressaceae > Thuja > Thuja plicata. The sequence goes on along the minus strand of MU223601.1, from coordinate 224,244 downwards.
AAATATCACTCATATATACCCTCTTAGAATAATCCATTAGGTCGGCCAATTAAGCTTTCCTAATACACAAATAATTAATTAGGTCGGCCAATTAAGGCTTTCCAATATACAAATAATTTTTTAACCCCTTGCTAAGATAAACACGGTACCTATAACAAGTAAACATTATTTACAATCGATCAATTATGCTTCCAGATCCACAATCCATGTTCACATTTCATTTTACATGCTACATGTCTAAAGCTGGCTAGAAAATAGGTCTCCTTCAGAATACACGCCACAACTGATGTCACCAGTACCCAAACCACAATAAAACTCAACCCATTACTCCAACATATGTTGGATGTCCACTAGTAAGCTTGCATCATTTGAAATATCTTTGCTAGAAAGATATACCTGAAACATAGAGACCTACTCTATCCAGAATCACAGTTACAGTCCAGAAACCAGTCTTCACCAAATCAACTGTAACATCCTCAATATGCAAGACAAAGCCAAGAAACCTTAGGAATAAGGTCAAAACACATCCTTTTGCATAAATCCAACTTTGTTAATTCTGAATCATCCATACAGTGTCCGTACACTTATGCCTGTCAAGTATCCAGTCCGTCCTCTCCACAGAAACATATGTTGACATCAGTGACAAAACATGAATATCAACAGCATGATCAGTAACCAAAAGTGATATCATCCAAAAAAATCTGTAGAAAGGTCCTTTCTAATCATGAAAACGTTACCCATGACCAGAAGGAGAATGAAATATCAAAGCGTGATCGACATACAGAGATGCGATCATAGGAGAATGATCCATAAATGTTCTAGAATAGGAAACAATGAGTGCAACCACTAACTTGAATGGGATTGTGACCGCAACTAAACTCTTTCAACTGGAAAAGAAAACTATTACAAAAAGAACAAAATGCAAGATAGCTCATAAACCTAAGATGATCTTGTATCAGACACCTAAGGTAATTAAAATTGATTCTCCTGAATAAAAACTGATGTGCAACTACTTGAGAATAATCCACTAGATCCATCTCAGATTGAGGAAATCCATGTAGAATCTTCAATTGTTCTATCCTTCCACTTCACTAAATACTCCATGTAATCCTTTCCTCTTGTACTTTTTCCAACTATTTATCCAATATCTCTTCAATCACTTTTTCCTTCTTCATAGGATATTCTTGTTTCATGTCCAATTCATTATCTGAGTCAGGATACTCATAAATTAAAAAAACATTGAATATAGGAGATATGTCCATGTCAACTGGCGAATCAACCTCATAAGCATTACCACTGTCAAATTTCTTTGGTATATTACAAGGTCCCAACTTCTTCATCTTCATCTTACTATAAGTACCAATAGGAAATATTCCTTTCTTCAAATAAAATCATGACTTCATTACCAACCTAAAATTCTTTGTCTCCTAGACTTATCAGTAGTATCCTTGTATTTCTCATTACTATGTTCCAAATTAAGTTTCACTTCATCATGCAAAATATTCATGTATTCAACATAACCCTTTACTTCAACACTTCTTTTCTCTCCTAAACCAAGATCATCCAAGTCTTAAATCCCCTTAGGATGCATACCTATGACAACTTCAAATGGTGTTTTCACTATACTCCTATTCACAGAATTATTATATGCAAAATCTTCTTGTGCTAAAACCAAATCCCAATTTCTAGGCTTATCACCAACTAAACACCTTAACAAATTACCCAAGCTTCCGTTTACAACTTTAGTTTTTTCATCTATCTGAGGATGAAATGTAGAACTAAACTTCAAATCAGTACCCATCTTCTTCCAAAGGGTCTTCCAAAAATAACCTAGAAACTTACTATCTCGCTCAGAAATAATACTCATAGGTAACCCATCCAATCTCACAATCTCTTTGAAAAATAAGTCAGCTACATGAACAATATCTGATGTCTTTGTACAAGGAATGAAATGTGACATTTTAGAGAATATATCCACCACAAAAAATAATAAAATCATTAACTCTTTTAGTCTTAGGCCAGCCAAGGACAAAATCCATGCTAATATCCTCCCAAGGTCTATTAGAAATAGGTAATGGTGTATACAATCCAATATTCTTACTTACTCCCTTAGCTACTTGAAAAACTCTACAACTCTTCACAAATTTTTGATCATCCTTATACACCTGAGACCAAAAATATCTCTCCTTAAAAAAACTCAAGGTCTTATCAATTCCAAAGTCTCCTGCAAGTCCACCACTATGTTTCTCCTTGACAAGATTCATCCTCATTGATCCTCTTGGTATACATAACTTGGTGCCTTTAAACAACATACCTTCCTAAATGAAATAATCAATCCACTTACTCTGCTTATCAATATCAGGTCCTTTACATGCTTTCCAAGGTTCTGCAAAATCAATATCAGTCTTATACATATTATTTAATTCTTTAAAGCCAAGAACTTTCACTCTCATCTTTGTCGACAAATTCCTTCTTGTACTTAAAGAATATTCAACCATATTTGACAAACCACTTCTATGCTTCAACACAAAAGTAAAATTCTGCAAGTATTCAACCCATTTCATATGTCTTTGATTTATCTTATTCTGACTACCCAAGTACTGTGAAGCTTTATGATCTGTATATAACACAAATTCACTAGGCTTTAAGTAATGTCTCCTTTTCTTCAAGGCTTGAACAATAGCATAAATTTTTTGATCATACACTGAATATTTATTCTTAGCATCATTCATTTTCTCACTATAAATAGCAACAAGTTTACCTTCTTGACTCAATACTGCTCCAATTGCACTTCCACTTGCATCACAATCAACTTGAAATACTTTACTGAAATTGAGTAAGGCCAACATAGGTAATTTTATGACCTTCTGATTCAATGTTTCAAAACTTTTATTAGCCCCATGTGTCCATCTGAAGTCATTCTTATCACCTCTCATTGTCTTTGCCATCGCATTACAAATAGAATTGAAATTCCTTATGAACTTTCTATAAAAACTTGATAACCTATGAAAAGATCTAATTTTACTAGCATTCTCAGGTGTAGGACATTCCACTATTGCTTTCACTTTCTTAGGGTCCATCTTCAATCCATCAGCTAAAATCAAAAATCCCAAATACACTTTCTCCTCTTTCATGAATGAACATTTCTTAAGGTTAATTAGCAACTTTTCTTCTTTCAATCTCTGAAACACTTGTCTTATATGTATCAAATGATCTTCTTTACTCTTGTTGAATATCATAATATCATCAAGATAAAAAAAATCACAAACTTACTCAAGAATTTATTCAGAACTTCATTCATCAACCTCATAAAATTACTAGGTGCATTAGTGAAACCAAAGGGAATAACCAACCATTCATACAAACCTTCTTTTGTCTTGAAAGTAGTCTTCCATTCATCACCTTCTCTGATTCTAATCTGATAATAACTACTATTTAAATCAATCTTGGTAAAGTACCTTTCTCAACTCAAATAATCCATGATATCATCCTTCCTAAGCAATGGAAATCGGTATTTCACTGTGATCTTGTTTATAGCTCTTGAATCTATACACATTCTCCTTTCTCCACTCTTCTTAGGTGTGAACACTGTAGGTATTTCACAAGGACTCAAGATTACTCTAATCAAACCCTTCTGCAATAATTCATGAACCTATCTATTCAACTCTTCATTCTCTGTAGGTGTCAATCTGTGTGGTGCTTTATTAGGAGAACTTGCTCTGGGTATCAAATCCATGCAATGGATGATGCTTCTAATAGGAGGTAACCCCTCAGGTACATTATTTTATATTCAATGTCTTTAAACTCTGTCAGCAACCCTTCGACTTCTATAGGTGTCTCAGTCTCCATAATCAGTGAGCTAGGAATCAAAGAATAACATACATCATATCTCTTTATATCCTTAACAAATTTCTTTCCATCCATCAAACAAACCCTTACAGAAGTACAAATTTCACTCTTAGGTTCTTCAATCAAGGGCAACAATCCTTGTTTCTTTCCATTAGCAAAAGTAGTATACCTATTCAATCTTCCATCATGTATAGATTTCCTATCATACTGCCATGGTCTACCCAACAATATATGACAAAAATCCATAGGCATAATATCATAGAGACCTTCATAATCATAATATCCAATCTTAAATTTTACAAGGCATTGTTCACTTACCAGTAACTTATGATCATATTTAATCCAAGAAATTGGATAGGGATTAGGGTGTTTCATCCTTGGAAAATTCAACTTAGTGACCAACTCCTCTGATGCTAAATTATCTGAACTCCTACTATTAATGATTATATTGCAACATTTCCCATCAATCTTACTGTTATACACTATATTTTTCACCCTATTAAGCATTTGAGGCTAACAATCTAGTATAACATGGGAATCACTTCTAGGTTGTGGGAGCTTTGCTAACTGAAGTGAAGCCTCCAGATTCAAAGTCGGTTCCTCTTGGATAATCACCTTATTTTCTCTTTTAACATGAAAGTAAACTTGGAAGGAAAAGGGATAGAAGGAGAACTGAAAGGAATTGACTAAAATAGAAAAATATCCCACTAGGTGATACACCGAAGGTAACATGAACCATAACACAATGACCAAGACTAGCATGAAATTTCCTAAATATAGTAGAGCACAACTTTCTGAATAGGCTTGTGTAAGTATTTCATAGAGAGGTCTAGAATGAAAAGAGGTTATTCAGGGAAATAGAAGATTTCAAAAACAACAGCATATCCAATAGAAAAGACACAGACTATGACCTACAAATAGACATTCACTCTAGCAAATAGGCACTAAAATGAGACAAAATGATAGGGGGTTGAACAATATGCACAAGATCGTCTAAATCAGAATATTTATAATAGTGCACAAAGATTCAAAAAGAAAGAGGGCTCAAGTACTCCAAGATTTCTTTAATATTAGCCCATCATCCAATAAAAAAGGACTTGATTGGTCTTTACTTTATTCCTTCCGACTTCAGCCTGGCCCACCATGGACACGTGTCTTCACGACTTAATGGATTATGTGATAGATTGACTGCATCTTTGCTTTAAGAAATTAAGATGACTGTTGGATTAAAATGAACTTGATCAGAGATTACCTTATCATAGATGGGTCCAACCTCTAACAACCTTCCATGATTCAATAAGGCGTAATGCCTTGCTCATTAGATTTCGATCAACTTGGCATTAAGGCATTAAGCTGACCGTTGGATCAAACTAAAAATTATCACAGATTAATAAGCCAAAGACCCTGCATAAAGGTGACCCCACCGTCCACGTGTCACCATGACTTAATGGCTTAAAGGATAGATTGTACGCATCTCTGCATTAAGCCTTTAAGCCAATTGTTGGATTAAATCAGAACTGCTCGAAGATTACCTTTAGTCATTGAATTGATGGGCCCAGGTTTTGACAACCTTCCACATATTGCTATCAGGATTCAACTGTGTAGTTTTTGAGTCAAACTCATTGACCCATAATTCATGAGTAGTGGTTCACATGAACCCATCTCTCATGAGAATGAATGGAACACTTAGCACTCATTGGATCTAGGTGATGCACGCAGAGGTGAAGCATCGGGACTTCCCGGGAGGTCACCCATCCCAGTACTACTCCAGCTCGAGCGCGCTTAACTACGGAGTTTCCTCCATGGTTAAACCCACTCTACTTGCATCCTCATTTGCAAAACCTTCACCAAGT
>MU223601.1:207014-217044 GCA_018584345.1 Thuja plicata | reverse complement strand
GCTTTCTAATGAATGGTTCATAAGGCACAAAACTTGGTGAAGGTTTTGCAAATGAGGATGCAAGTAGAGTGGGTTTAACCATGGAGGAAACTCCGTAGTTAAGCGCGCTCGAGCTGGAGTAGTACTGGGATGGGTGACCTCCCGGGAAGTCCCGATGCTTCACCTCTGCGGGCATCACCTAGATCCAATGAGTGCTAAGTGTTCCATTCATTCTCATGAGAGATGGGTTCATGTGAACCACTACTCATGAATTATGGGTCAATGAGTTTGACTCAAAAACTACACAGTTGAATCCTGATAGCAATATCACAATTTGACTTGCTGTGGAAAAATATCTCCTACTTATCAACCTTCCACATGTTGCAACGACTCAATGGCTTAAAGAATAGTTCTTGAGCACTTTGTCTTTAAGCCATAATGTCGACCGTTCGATGAAAAGCAACTTGGCGCTGCCTGGGGTAAATAAATCAAGGTGGGACTTAGGAAAATAAACTTAGGTAAAGAAACCTACTTAGGAAAATAATTTTGGCCCCACTCAGCCAATGACTTAAAACACATGATGAATAGGACTTTAAGTGGCAAAAAGGTAATGAAGAATTTAAACTGGCCACCAAAGGACTTAGGGTTTTAACAAATTTCAAAGGGTTTCTTGCATTTAGATCCTTAGAACATGAACAAGGGGTAAACCAGTGACCTAGAAACATGTAGAGAGCCAGGTAAAGGCTAGGAATTAGTGCAGAAACATACAAGCTAGGCTCTACCCTTGTGGGATCCTCATTTTTCTCCACTTGTAGCCAAAATTTCATAGGATAGGAAATTTGGGTAACATTTTTGGCAATTTCTGCTGAATGTCAGCCTGCTAGACATATAAAATCAGTGGCCTTATGACATTCCATTGGGGATAGGAGTCTGCATTTGAGCACATAAAAACTACTAGGAAGCAGGAGGATGAAACTAGGAGGAGGAACAACAAGCCAAAATAGGAAAGGAGGTACATACAAGAAGAAACAAACTAACTGTGCAAAGCACTTGGAGGAAAGAAAGGAAAAACTAACCTATCTAAACTAAACAATATAGAAAACTGGTCAAACAAATCCATTCACTGGAATGTTAAAATAGCTACCTTTCCTCATTAGGATATCTTGCATTGAATGTATAAGGATCAATAGTAAGACATGAGGCACATAAAAGTATGTAAGAAAGTATAGAACTACCTCCTAAAAAATAGGATCAAACTTACCTCAAATGCCTCATATGAGAATGCTTCATTAAACTCTTTCTGGGCCAATTATCTGATGGGGAAGCCTCTTGAAAGTCTGAAATAAAAAATCTTCTTGATGGCTTCTTTTGCATCTTCATGGTTGTCCCTCATTATGGATAGCCATGTCAACTCCTCTTCCATGGTCAGGGGATCATCATCTTTTGTTAAATAGGCTAAGAGTTCTTCAGAACTTTCAATTCCTTGAGGATCTGGAATTGGTTCCAACTCATGTTCATTTATAAAATCTTTAGGAAGAGAGAAATCCAAGACTAGGCCTCTTTCAACCGACACATAACTTTTAACCTCTGCTCCAGGGAATAAATATTCCTCATTCAATTTGTCACAAAAAAACTCTATGATATCGAAAAAATAATTTTCTTCAAGGTTTTTTTCCATGTTCTTTTCTTGGAAATTCTCTTCCATAACTGCAGGCTCACAAAATAGCATATCATCAGGATCAATCCCCTCCAGCTGCTACAAAATTGCAGATGTGGTCATGACCATATCATCTTCATTTATCTTGACAAAAATAGGCAGCTCATCATACAAAAGCACAAAATTTTCCTCTTTATCAATTTGTTGTTGATGGTGATCCTTCTGTCCCAAATGACCTTCAGCCATAGACAGTGGAATGTATTCTTCTTCATCAAAAAAAAGGGGAATTTCATCAAATAAATCCACCAATAACTCAGGTTGAGCATCAATCTCCATTTCTTCATCACATGAAGGCTCATCTACCACAAGTCCTTGCCCTTATGCTTTACTAGTATCCTTGAAAAGACTTGACATCTAAAAGCCAAGAGGTAGAGTCCATGAGAGTTTCCATGGAATTTCATCATCTTGAGAGACCTGAGGGGTCTCTTGGGATAGAAAATTGTCTTGAGCAGACTGCCCTCGCAGAGTAGTAGACTGAAACTCCTCAAGTATAGGCTCTTGGAAAGAATATTTTCCTTTAAAACTTGGGATGTGAAATTGAGAGTGTTCAATTGCAAACATAGAAGGCATACATTTTTGGAAGCTTAGAAAATTGAAGACCCTGTCCTTCAACTATTGATCCTTTGTAACCAGCTCTCTTTGATGATCTTTCCCAATAGCTTGCTGAACTCCCACCTCAGGAAGACATGCTTGACAAGATACTGCCTCTTGCTACAGTACCTCTAACTTTTCTCCAATAGGAAACTCATAGTTCATGAAAATAGGTGAATAATCTAGAGCTTTTTTCCCAAAGAATGGGTTTGAGACACATCCAACTGCTCTGGTGTTTTGTGTTGGGATCATCTTCCTGACTGGATTGTAGGGATAAAATGGCCTCTTTATCAAATTATGTCTTTGACCTTGATAATTTTCTTGATATTGTGGTATTCTTTGTTGATAGGATTGTCCTTGAGCTTGGTACTGTTGGTTGAGACCTTGATTGTGTCCTTCCATATTAATCAACTCATTATTTATTAACTGCAATAAGATCTTCATTTCTTGTTAACTACTTCTTAATTCTTGTATCTCTTGGGAGGGTCCTGCTTTTAACTCTTCACTGCTTGAGCTAGCTTGAGGTGTTACAATAGTGGGTATGGGGTTGAATGGAGGAACATTCAGAGGCATACTGGGTTGAATAATAGGGTAGATAGGCATGGGTGGCCTTGGGGTTATCATACCAGTCTGAATTAGACAATTTTTTGCCTTAACAGCTATATCAAAAGCCTAGGGTAATGAAGTACCTCCTAAAGACTGAATCATGTGTTAGAAACACTGAGAGGGGGGGGGGTGAATCAGTGTTTGTCTATTAATTATATTTCAGCACTTTAAGCATAAATCAAACATGCATTCAGTAAAGCTTAATACAATAACTCATAACACATGATATGTTTACGGGGAAACCTGGATCAGAAGAAAACCCCGGTGGGAATTAGTACCCACAAATATTGCACTAGTATAATGAACCTGTTAAAGTTTCCTTGCCCTGCTAGGAGCAGCCTTTAGAATTCAAGTACAATGACCCTATTAGGATTCTATTACAAAAACCTTATTAAAGGTGTATGTCTCACTGCCTAAGCTCACTGCCCAATAAGATGAAGGCTACAACCTTCTGATAGTTGATATACACTATATAAAAAATGAACTACTGTGATGACACTGTTGTCTAATCAGTTCTATTTATGCGCTGATGCTCTTACTCTCTTAAAGAGATTTATCTCATACTGACTTCACTATACTACTCTTCTATATCTTTCTTATACATTTTCTTCCACACTTGTAATATACATTTACATTACATATTTATATGTTTATGTCCGAATAGACGCGACTCAAAACAAGACTATAGTCGGCCCTAAAAACATAATACACAACGCTTCCAAAAAAATTGGCTTAAGTGTGTTTAAAAAAATACTAAAGACATTATTAAAAACATATAATCAAAGGCGCTTAGTCTTTACACAACAAAATAATTCACACTGATCCAAAAATTGAAGTTGGCTACATGCTCTATTTCTTGAACTGTAGTAGTACTGTTCTTCCTGTAACTTGTCTGTACTGTCATTCCGTACCACGTGTGTCTGGACTTAGTATGTATACATCACATAGAACATATACCTAAACATACATACTCTGATTCGATCTCTCGCACGTGCGCTGATGTGTTGATCGTTGTATAACTCTGTCTGTCCTATTTTCCATACTTAGTCATTTTATCTTCTAATTTATCTTTGACATAAACTTAATATGCCTTTGTTTCCATAATGACAACACAAAATAAGTCATTTATCCTCTAGGATTCAACTTTTCAACAATCTCCCCCTTTGTCATTAATGGCAACAAAGGAATGTGGCCAAGTTTCTCAAAATGACTTAACACAAAATAATTGTATATCATTGTATCTCTTAACATATATATATATATATATATATATATATATATATATATATATATATATATATATATATATATCCCCATATATACACATTATCTATATACATTACTCCCCCTTTAAAATTAATGATAAAGGTGTCCAAAACTTGTAAGTCTCTAGGTACTTACTCCATGTAAACATCTGGGTACACACTCTGAAGAGATTGGATCTCTTTCTGCCAGAATACCTTCATTGCATCAACTGTTTGGACATGGGCGCATAGGGCATATGTTAACTTCTCCATCTTTATTAGATCCATGTAGGGACCTTGATCATATGTGATAATGGTGGCATCAATCTGTTTGATGTTATCTTCCAAAACTTCTATAGAGGGCGCTAGAGCATTCCTCAGTTGGGTCTGCCTGATTCTTATCTTATTGATCTCCAATTTTGCTTTTTCAATTTTGTCCAACTGTCCTTGATATAAATTGTTACAGATGTTCATGTCTTGGGTGGATGTCTCAACTGATTTTCTAATAGTATCCACCATGATCTCTGCCTCTTCTATCTTTTTGATATGTTCAGAGGTGAACTTCACTCTGTCCATGCAGTTTTCTATGACCTTCTTACCTTTAGCTGCTAACTCTTTCAATATAGATTGCCCAATCTTTAAAGATTTCAAGTCTAAGGTAAAATTCCTTACCAATTCATTCAATCTCCCCTTTTTATACTCATCTTCTGCAATTCTAGTAGCAGAGTCTACTAGGTCTGTAAAGTGTGCTTTGAAGCTTTTTAGAATGCTGTCAACATCTTCAACTGATTGAATTTTGGCTACTTTCTTGTCTACAAGAGCTAGATCATTCAAGATGGTTACTGATTCCAAGAAGTGAGGGTTCCTCATAACTTGTTTTTCTTTGGCTTTTTCCATAGCTAGAACGCTGATCTTCATTAAGTCCTCTTGTCCCCACACATCTAGACTTGCTGAGTCAGGAGTTAACCTTGACAAAAAAGAAGTAGATGGTAAAGTGGATGGAGTGAATATAGTATTTTGAATAGTATCCATGCATTCACTCTTTACTGGTATATCCTTGACTGATGTCTCAATATCTTGAGTATCTTTCTCTTTATCCAAGTCTATTGGATCATTGGAGGGAACTACATCTTGTTGTGCAGATGTAGCATCAGTGCACATTTCTTCAGTGCTTACAAATGCTTTATCAACTTTGTCCATGTCATTGTCAAATGTTGTCATGGATATCTTGATATCATCAATCACTATAGTATCTTCTAAGTCTTTGGCTGTATTAGAAGTTATTGACACTGAGGGCGCTGAAACCTATGGACCTGTCATAGGTGTATTTTGAATCATTGGTTCTGTAACCTATTTGGGAGGAGCTGGAGTTACCTTTGTTGTAGGTGTCATTGATGGATACATGTGTCTATCCATAAACACTTGTGCAAAATCTTTTTCTATCTCTTTACCAACTAACTCATATTCCTTGTTCATAATATGAAGTGTCCTTCTCTTAGTTCTTAGATGAGGCTTCACCAGATCTAAAAGAATTGCCTTCTCATCATGTGAGCATATAGGGAGAAGATTATCCAATGTTTCTTCTCTTATCCTAAAATCTTCCTCAATTGCATGTCTCTTCATTATTTCCAGTATGTTCCATAACTTATCAGGTATCACTGTCTTGAGTTCTAGAACTAATTTCTTAAACTTAATCATATGAGAGATGATCATAGATTGTATGTCAGATTTATCTATCTCTTGATACTTGTCATAAACCTTAGCAAGTGTGTCTAGTATTCCTTCATTAAAAATCTTGTTCTTTAAGACATTTAGACTAGGTCTGAATCCTACTTCCGGAGGGGCTTGAGTATATCTTACTGTGTTCCGTGTAGTTCTTGAGGATGGGTGACCTATGGGTGCTTTCTTTCTTCCTCTAGACTTCTTTCTTGGTATAGAAGGTGGAGATGAGTCTAGGTCAATGGTGGTGGAGGGCGCATAGGTTCTCTCTACTTTCTTCTTCTTCTGGATGTCATTAGTCTTCTCAAGTTCTTTCACAATCTTAGCTTCCTTGGATTTATCTAAGTCTTCTTGAGTGACTCCATGAACTCTTAGGATGCTAGATGTAATTTTGGATGCCTTCCTTTTGTTATCAGCACTGTATAATATAGAATCAACTTTATTAGTCTTCTCTCTGTAAGTTCCCCACCTGGGCTCATTAGGATCTTTGGGCACAGACAAGAGAACTTGTGCATATCCTTCTAACACATGTTCCTCCACTTCATAGCCAAGTGGGTGAATCCATTTGGTTCTAGGTTCAAATACCTCCATACAAGTACAATCTATTTCTACCATGAAACATATGGTCTCCTTATATTTATCAACTATCTTCTCAAATAATCTTAACCTTTTCTGCATCTTGATTCTGAATGTTTTAATATCCATGTCCATGGCATCTTTCACACTGCTCTCTGTTGTGGCTTTTAGTGAAATCTAAGACATTGTAGGTTTTCTTCTATCCAGGTAAAGATTTTCAACCTTACTAATAATATGGAAGTACAAGTAGATGTTCAAAGACCCAAACCTGAATGTCTTGTTCTTGTCATGCTTGATAACTCGAATGTTGTCAATCAATTGAGTGCGCAATATCTCACATAGATTGTACTGAGTGTTATCCTTCACCATCCTTATAACTACTATAACTATGGCTGTTGACACACTATTTAGTCTGTTTTCATGCTAGAACTTGTAACCAAGTATCATAGTTAGAAGCTTTATGTCATCTTCCATGACAGGATCAACTGTCATACCGCGCTTGTCACTTCTAGATAAACAAAATTGTTCAACTTGCTTCTTGACATCCTTGCCAGTAGGAAGAACTGGCCTAGTTTTAAGAAGTCTTGTTAATTCATGGATTAGGTCAGAGGTGATGCAGAAAGGAACCTCACCAATCCAGAAAAGGTCATCATGAATTATACTCAGTAATATCTTCACCCATTCTAGCTCATAAAAATCGCGCGCATTTGAGTACTCAAATATAGAGTTATCAGGCAGATGCGCGAATTCATCCTTGAATGAGTAGTCTGGTTTCATCATGGATACCATAAAAGTGGCTATGCTATTGTCTCCTACTATTTCCTTCTTGCAGTAGATGTATGCGCGAATATCTTCCACGTACATGACTCTGAGTCAATTTTTGGAGAATGCTCCTTCAACATCATCTAGAATGGACTTGAATGGATGTTTCTTAAAGATAAATATCTTCCTCTCAACAATGTCAACAACAATTGGGGTTACCATACTTACTTGTAACTTAATTAAGTAGGGTTTCACAGTAATTCGAAACGGCGTGACTTCTAGGGTTCTGTTTCAACTTCTTATCCATTTACTTAACCACCAAATCTATTTTTATTCCATGCTTTGATGCTCAGTGATCCTATGCTCTCCAAATTCTATAATCTCGAATGCAAATGTGAAGAAAATTGAACATTTACATCTTTTTATAAAGCTTACTGCATTTAATGTTTACAACCGTATGCAATTTTCACAGAGAGTTTCAAACTTTGTTTTGAATGCATTATAGACAATGTGTGTATGCATACTTCTATATCCAATGATCATAAGCATGGATCCATAGGTGCATACTTGAAAGTGAGTATACCAGCCGCACAGGGGTTTCGAGCTAGAATAGCTCCCCCTAAGACCAAGAAGGTCTATTCAACCAGAAATAGAGGATGTGTCCACTATGGATGCATCAACTACTTTGTTCTCTGCATTGTTCTTCTTCACTTCAACCCAAATTTTGCTTGAATCTTCTTTTGCATGAACAAACTTGACTTCTCCTTCTTCTTCAAATAGTGATTTCTTAGGATCCTCTTGTTTTTGAGTTCTGGATCTACAAAACCTTGAGATGTGTCCAGCCTTTCCACATGTGTGAAAAATGATAAGAGGTCTGATGTTTTTGTTCATCATGTTGCACTTCTTTGCTGTGTGCCCATTGTAATTACAAATCTAACATGTAATTTTTTGTAAATTTCTTTGAGGTTAATTTCTTTGATTGTACTGTGACTGATTTCTTTGATTTTTTATGCAATGTATAGCCCTGTGACCAAACTTATTACAGGAGTAACAATAACCATTGAAAGGTCTTACCTCTTTGCAATTTTTGCCAAATGCCCATATTCATTACATGCATAACAAGTTCTGTTAACTTTCTTGATTTCTCCTTTAGGTGGATTTGTTTTAGTCTCTGCAACATTTTCATCTTTCTTTGCTTCTGAAGATGCTTCATGTGGTTTCTTTCTTTCTTTCAATGAATTGATTTCAACTTGTGCTACACTATATCCAACACCAGTAGTGTCACCTTTTAGCTTTTGTTCATAGAGCTAAGATTGAATTAAATTAGAACTTGTGTGGAGATTATCAATCTTATCCTTTGCTTCTGTTAATTCAGATTCCATCTTTTTCTTTATGTTTTCCAATTCCAAGACTTTCATGTTTTCTTTCAAAAGTTTGTCTTGTAATTGTTTTCTTTCTTTGATCTTGTCTTCAATAGAAATTTGACTGTGTATTAGCTGTTCATGTTGGAGATTTGATTCTGAGCAGTTGATTGATTGTATGTTTGTCATTGATGACAACATATACTACACAGTAGTAATTCTGTATGTACTTATCAGAATTGTGATATGAAGACTTGCATGGATAGATACATGTTGTTGACATGATTATTATGTTATGTTCATACACGCAGACCCAGATATGATGTTTCAGTAAAGTTATGTAATTTTGTTATTGGCAGTTACAGTTCTGGAAGTGTAACTGTTTAGGGCCGACATATATCATGTGTTTCTTGAGTTGTGCCTATCTTATGTATATGCGTGTGTATATTCATGATTAGTTATGAGTTGATGATATTAATCCAAAGGCGCCAAACGTGTTTCAAGAAGATTTCAAAGTTAGAGTTAAATTGGTGAGGCCGACTTAGTGAAGCGTCGCATCTATTCAGTTTATACTTGCGCGGTTGTAATAATGCTTGTGTGCTTAGTAGAGCCGACAAGGATGTTATGAAGATTTTTCTTATACATCCCATGATCTCATACTTTGAGGAAGATACTTATAGCAAGCCAAAGGTGACACGCTAAGTGTGAATGATACGAAAAGATAAGAAAGATGTACAGAGAAGATTATCAGAGTTAGTTCATTCATCAAGAGTCTATGTGAAGAAGAAGTGAAAGATTGGAATACACTGGAACTAATCAAGATAGCAGGTCTACTCTATAGTTCATCATTAGATATAGTTCATATCTATTATATAGAAGGTTGTAGCCTTCACCATCAAGCAATGAGCTTTTGGACAGTGAGTCCACCACCCCTAACAGGGTTATTTTTAAAAGACTCCTAACAGGGTCCGACCCTTAATCAGGTCACTATACTTATTGCATTTTAAAGTATAACTCCTAACATGGTTGAGATATCTTCTAATAGGGATTACTATAAACAAGTATAGTTCATTGTGGGTGCTAATTCCCATCAGGGTTTTTACCATTTGGTTTCCCCGTAATCAAATTGTGTGTTGTGTACTGTATTATCTGATTAAGCATTTACTTTGTTGTATTCTGAAGTTAAAGAAGTAAAGTTACTGATAACTGATTCACCCCCCCCCCTCTCAGTTATCCTTTGAGACTATTATAACAATTGGTATCAGAGCCAAGTGCCTTGGAGTAGAAGCCTAACAACTTAAGGTAGATCAGATGTCTTACTTTAAAGAAACCCCTAAGTTTGATGGAAAAAATTATTTGGATTGGAAAAACAAAATGATAACACATCTACAGTGTGTTGGCTTTGAGATCTTTGAAATTGCTACACAAGAGGTTGTAATTCCATCTCTGAAAGACCTTGCAAAGGATGATGCTAC
>MU223601.1:174073-204706 GCA_018584345.1 Thuja plicata | reverse complement strand
GATGAAGAGGTATGTTTACTTTCACAGATTGAACCTTTAAGTGTTGAAGATTCTTGTAATGATTCTGATTGGAAGAATGCAATGAAAGAAGAATTAGATCAAATAATTAAAAATGATACATGGGAATTGGTCCCTAGACCTAGTGACAAAAATGTGTTTGGAACAAAGTGGGTATTCAGAAACAAGATGAATGAAGATGGTATAGTAGTAAGAAACAAAGCAAGATTGGTATGCAAGGGATATGCGCAGAAAGAAGGAATAGACTACACTGATACATTTTCCCGTGTGAGCAGACTAGAAGCCATTAAATTGTTTTTGGAATATGCAACATTCAAAGGCTTTAAATTTTATCAAATGGATGTAAAATCAGCTTTTCTGAATGGTGATTTGAATGAAGAAGTCTACACTGAACAACCTAAAGGATTTATTCTTTCAGATGAACCAGACATGGTATGCAAATTGAAGAAAGCACTCTATGGTCTTAAACAGGCCCTAAGAGCTTGGTATGAGAGACTTGATGGTTATCTTACCAAGATTGGATTCAATAAAGGAGCAGCACATTATAACCTATTCACAAGGGAGACACCTGATGGATTACTATTAGTTGCCATATTTGTTGATGACATTATCTTTGGAGGCAATGACAATCTCAGTACAACATTTCCAAAAGAAATGTAGAATGAATTCAAAATGAGTATGATTGGTCCTACAAAATACTTTTTGGGACTGAATGTAAAACAAATAGATAAAGTTATATTCATTAATTAGTCAAAATATGTGAAGGAAATATTGAAGACCTTCTAGATGGAGGACTGTAAGCCAGTAGGCACTCCCATGATAACACGAAGAAAGCTTTCAAATGATGATGATTCCACAGTAGTTGATAAAACATTGTACAAATCTATGATTGGTAAACTCATTTATGTAACTCAATCAAGACCTGACATATCTAATGCAGTTGGCATTGTTGGAAGATTTGCAGTTGAACCCAAGCAATGTCACCTAATGGCAATCAAAAGGATATTCAGATATCTAAAGGGAACTATAGACTATGGTTTATGGTATCCTAAATCAGAGAATGTAAAGCTTCATGTGTATATAGATGCAGATTGGGAAGGTTGTATTGATGACAGGAAGAGAACTTCAGGAGGAGTAATATTCCTTGGAAACAGGTTGGTTTCTTAGATAAGCAAGAAGTAGAATTGTATTTCTCAGTCAACAGGAGAAGCTGAATATGTTGCAGCAACACTAAATTGTTCAACCATGGTTTGGATCAAGCAGATGGTTAAAGACTTTGGCATTCGGGTTGATTATCCTATTGTTATTCATTGTGATAATACTATCACTATCAACATATCTAAGAACCCTGTGATGCATGCAAAGACAAAACACATAGAGATCAAGTACCATTTCTTAAGAGAAAAGGTTGCAGACAAAGAAGTTAAATTTGACTATGTGAACACCAAAGAATAGTTGGCAGATATTTTCACAAAGCCCTTATCAAAGGATACTTTTGAGTATCTCATGGAGAAGCTGGGAGTAATTCCCTCTCGTAAATCTATTTAGAAGAAGTAGCAAAGACATCAGTCATTAAGTGACTGATGAATGGTTGACTACTCTACTTCTAGAGTAGTACCTGTACCTAAAGATCTATGGAACCCTTTTCCATTGATGTCAAAGGGGGAGTATATAGTAAGGGGGAGTATGTACTAAGGGGGAGAATATACTCTGGGGGAGTATATACATGGAACAAAAACACAGACAGAGGAACTGTAGCAGTTTAGAGAAATCTTTGATGAGGATATTGAGAAGATTGTAAAAGAAAGAGGACACCATTAACAGAGGATGTTTTTGATATCATATGTTGCCATCAATGTCAAAGGGGGAGATTGTTGGAGATTTGATTCTGAGCAGTTGATTGATTGTATGTTTGTCATTGATGACAACATATAATACACAGTATTAATTCTGTATGTACTTATCAGAATTATGATATGAAGACTTGTGTGGATAGATACATGTTTTTGACATGTTTATTATTTTATATTCATACACGTAGACCTAGATATGATGTTTCAATAAAGTTATGTAATTCTGTTATTGGCAGTTATAGTTCTGGAAGTGTAACTATTTAGAGCCGACGTATATCACGTGTTTCTTGAGTTGCACCTATCTTCTGTATATGCGTGTGTATATTCATTATTATTTATGATTTGATGATATTAATCCAAAGGTGCCAAATGCGTTTCAAGAAGAATGCAAAGTTAGAGTTAAATTGGTGAGGCTGACTTAGTGAAGCATCACGTCTATTCGGTTTATACTTGCGCAGTTGTAATAATGCTTGCATGCTTAGTAGAGATGACAAGGATGTTATGAAGAGTTTTCTTATAGGTCCCATGACCTCATACTTTGAGGAAGATACTTATAGCAAGTCAAAGGTGACACGCTAAGTGTGAATGATACAAAAAGACAAGAAAGATGTACTGAGCAGATTATCAGAGTTGGTTCATTCATCAAGGGTCTATGTGAAGAAGAAGTGAAAGATTGGAATACACTGGAACTGATCAAGACAGCAGGTCTACTCTATATTTCATCATCAGATACAGTGCATATCTATTATATAGAAGGTTGTAGCCTTCACCATCAAGCAGTGAGCTTTTGGACAGTGAGTCCACCACCCCTAATAGGGTTTATTGTAAAAGACTCCTAACAGGGTCCAACCCTTAACTAGGTCACTATACTTAGTGCATTGTAATGTACAACTCCTAATAAGGTTGAGGTATCTTCTA
The DNA here is from genome assembly GCA_018584345.1 of Thuja plicata. Taxonomy (NCBI): domain Eukaryota; kingdom Viridiplantae; phylum Streptophyta; class Pinopsida; order Cupressales; family Cupressaceae; genus Thuja; species Thuja plicata. The sequence continues at coordinate 201,917 of MU223601.1, read as the reverse complement.
ACATGGATTACTATAAACAAGTATAGTTCATTGTGGGTGCTAATTCCCACTGGGGTTTTTACCATTTGGTTTCCCCGTAGTCAAATTGTGTGTTGTGTACTGTATTATCTGATTAAGCATTTACTTTGTTGTATTCTAAAGTTAAAGAAGTAAAGTTACTGATAACTGATTCACGCCCCCCCCTCTCAGTTATCCTTTGAGACTATTCTAACAATTGGTATCAGAGCCAAGTGCCTTGGAGAACAAGCCTAACAGCTTAAGGTAGATCAGATGTCTTACTTCAAAAAAGAAAGCCCTAAGTTCGATGGAGAAAATTATCTAGATTGGAAAAAAAAATGATAACACATCTACAGTGTGTTGGCTTTGAGATCTTTGAAATTGCTACACAAGAGGTTGTAATTCCATCTCTAAAAGACCTTGCAAAGGATGATGCTACAACAGACAAAAGGATATATTTACACATAATGCAATTGCTAAAGAAGCCCTAATCAACACCTTATCTGACAGTGAATTTTCTGAGATCAAGAAAATTGACAGAGCATATACCATATGGAAGTATTTAGAAGATATGTTTGAAGGAGATATTCAAGCAAAGAATGCACGCAAGAAGACATGGAAAAATAAATACAACAGTCTTGAGATGTTATGTGAAGAGAACATTAGAGCTTACAATCAGAGGATAAATGAAGTAGTCTCTAGAATCAGAAACAATGGTGGAGAAATATCAGAAGAAGATATAATGGACAAGTTGCTAACTACTTTGACATCAGACTATGAAAAAAAGATCAGTATTCTAGAGGAAACCATGCAATTCTCACAAGACTTCAAGAGAGAGACCTTGATCAGCAAAATCTCTGCATTTGAGATATCAAGATTGAAGACTGAACCTAAAAGTGAAACAACTTTCAAAGCCTCAGTCCATGGTAAGAAATCCTTACACATTTCCTGTCATAATGAGAAAGAAGAAGTTGATGAAGAACTAGAAGAAATCATTGCTATGATTGCTAGAAGAGAAAAGAAAGGTAAAGGAAAATATGAAGGAGAACTTCCATTCAAATGTTTTTCATGTAACAAGATTGGTCACTTTGCATCTAAGTGTCCCACAAGAGTCAAGAAGTTCAGATCTGATTACAAACCCAAATATAAGAAGGAATTGTCCAAGTCTGTCCCATGAATTAATGGAGCCAACTGCTAGAGTTATAAACCATTACAGGGCTTTACCCTTGAGGGAGGCTACCAACAACTTGGTAGCCACATCTTCTTCAGTGATATTATGTATACTACAGATGGTAGCCACATCTTTTATGTGCTCACAAGCTGTTATTTGGCTTTCACCTGTGAAAGAAGGTACACTTTTTAGTGCTACTAGAGGCACATCATGGTGTTGGGAAAAATTTAATGGACTACCCTGATTAAAGAGTACAAACACAAATTGTCTTTCCATAACAGGCATCTATTTTTCCCATAAGCTTTATTAGGACTGGATCTTCTTTGTTCTTAACACCAATAGAGTCGCCAGATATGCCTTGAAGGCAAACCTCTTTAGATCAGTACTATGTAATCAGCATATCAAAGATGACATAGTCTTGAAAGATGAGATTCTTTTGTGGTCCCATTGGGTGTGCCAAAATTGTTATACACTACATTTTGCACCCTGTTAAGCATTTGAGCCTTAAAATCTAGTATAACATGGGAATCAATTCTAGGTTGTGGGACCTTTGCTAATTAAAGTGAAGCCTCTGGATTCTAGGTTGGTTCCTCTTAGATAATCACCTTATTTTCTCTTTTAACATGAAATTAAACTTGGAAGGGAAATGGATAGAAGGAGAACTGAAAGGAAATGACTGAAAAAGCAAACTATCCTACTAGGTGATACATCGAAGGTAACATGAACCATAACACAATGACCAAGACTAGCATGAAATTTCCTGAATCTAGTAGAGCACAACTTTTTGAACAAGCCTGTGTAAGTATTTCATAGAGAGGTCTAAAATGAAAAGAGGTTATTCAGGGAAAGAGAAGATTTCAAAAACAATAGCATATCCAATAGAAAAGACACAGACTATGACTTACAAACAAACATTCACTCTAGAAAATAGGCACCAAAATGAGACAAAATGAAAGGGTGTTGAACAATATGCACAAGATCATCTAAATTAGATCATTTATAATAGTGTACAAAGATTCAAAAAGAAAGAGGGCTCAAGAACTCCAAGATTTCTCTAATATTATCCCATCTTCCAATCAAAAAGGACTTGATCGGTCTTTACTTTATTCCTTCTGACTTTAGCCTGGCCCACCATGGACACTTGTCTTCACGACTTAATGGCTTATGTGATAGATTGACTGCATCTTTTCTTTAAGAAATTAAGCCAACTGTTGGATTAAAATGAACTTGATTAGAGATTACCTTACCGCAGATGGGTCCTATCTTTGACAACCTTCCACGCGTCAATAAGGCGTAATGCTTTGATCATTAGATTTCAATCAACTTGGACTTAAGGCATTAAGCCGACTGTTGGATCAAACTGAAAATGATCACAGATTAATAATCCAAAGACCCTGCATAAAGGTGACCCCACCGTCCAAATGTTGCCATGACTTAATGGCTTAAAGGATAGATCGTGCGCATCTATGCATTAATCCTTTAAGCCAACCATCAGATTAAATTAGAACTGGTCAAAGATTACCTTTAGTCTTTGACTTGACAAGACTAGGTTTTGACAACCTTCCATGTATCGCAACAGCTTAATGGATGAAAGGATAGATCTCAAGCACTTTGTATTTAAGCCATAACGTCGACCGTTTGATGAAAAGGAACTTGGTGCCACATGGGGTAAATAAATTAAGTTAGGACTTAGGAAAATAAACTTAGGAAAAGAAACCCGCTTAGGAAAATAACTTTGGCCCCACTTAGCCGATGACTTAAAACACATGACAAATAGGAACTTTAAGTGGAAAAAAGGTAATGAAGAATTTAAACGGGCCACCAAAGGACTTAGGGTTTTAACAAATTTCAAAGGTTTTCTTGCATTTAGGTCCTTAGAATATGAACAAGGGGTAAACTAGGGACCTATAAACATGCAGAGAGTCAAGTAAAGGCCAGGAATTAGTCTAGAAACATACAAGCTAGGCTCTACCCTTGTGGGCTCCTCATTTTTCTCCACTTTTAGAAAAAATTGCATAGGTAGGAAATTTGGGTAACATTTTTGGCGATTTCTGCTTAATGTCAGCCTACTAGACATATAAAATCAGTGGCCTTATGACATTCCATTGGGCATAGGAGTCTGCATCTGAGCACATAAAAACTTCTAGGAAGTAGGAGGATGAAACTAGTAGGAGGAACAACAAGCCAAAATAGGAAAGGAGCTACATACAAGAAGAAACAAACTAACTGTGCAAATCACTTGGAGGAAAGAAAGGAAAAACTAACCTATCTAAACTAACCAATATAGAAAACTGGTCAAACAAAACCATTCACTGGAATGTTAAAATAGCTACCTTTCCTCATTAGGATATCTTGCATTGAATGTATAAGGATAGCTAGTAAGACATGAGGCACATAAAAGTATGTCAAAAAGTATAGAAGTTCCTCCTGAAAAATAGGATCAAACTTACTCACCTCAAATGGCTCATATGAGAATGCTTCATTAAACTCTTTCTGGGCCAATTATCTGATGGGGAAGCCTCTTGAAAGTCTAAAAAAAAAATCTTCTTGATGGATTCTTCTGCATCTTCATGGTTGTCCCTCATTATGGATAGCCATGTCAACTCCTCTTCCATGGTCAAGGGATCATCATCTTTTGTTAAACTGGCTAAGAGCTCTTCATAACTGTCAATTCCTTGAGGGTTACTCACGTTCATTTATAAAATATTTAGGAAGAGAGAAATCCAAGACTAGGCCACTTTCAACCAACACATAACTTTGAACCTCTGCTCCAGGGAATAAATATTCCTCATTCAATTTGTCACAAAAAACATCTATGATATCGAAAAGATAATTTTCTTCAAGGTTTTTTTCCATGTTCTTTTCTAGGAAAGTCTCTTCCATAACTGCAGGCTCATGAAATAGAATATCATCAGGATCAACCCCCTCCAACTGCTGCAAAATTACTGATGTGGTCATGACCATATCATCTTCATTTCTCTTGAAAAAACTAGGTAGCTCATCATACAAAAGCAAAAAAATTTCCTCTTTATCAATTCATATTTGATGGTCATCCTTTTGTTCCAAATGACCTTCAGCCATAGAAATGGGAATGTCTTCTTCTTCATCAACAAAAAGGGGAAGTTCATCAAATAAATCTACAAAGAACTCAATTTGAGCATCAATATCCCTTTCTTCTTCACATGAAGGCTCATCTACCACAATTCCTTGCCCTTATGCTTTACTAGTATCCTTGAAAAGACTTGACATCTGACAGCCAAGAGGTAGAGTCCATGAGAGTTTCCATGGCAGTTCATCATCTTGAGAGACTGGAGGGGTCTCTTGGGATAGACAATTATCCTTAGAAGACTGCCCTTGCAGAGTAGTAGACTGAAACTCCTCAAGTATAGGCTCTTGGAAAGAATATTTTCCTTTAAAACTTGGGATGTGAAATTGAGAGTGTTCAGTTGCAAACATAGAAGGCATACATTTTTGGAAGCTTACAAAATTGAAGACCCTGTCCTTCAACTATTGATCCTTTGTAACCAACTCTCTTTGATGATCTTTCCCAATAGCTTGCTGAACTCCCACCTCAGGAAGACATGCTTGACAAGATACTGCCTCTTGCTACAGTACCTCTGACTTTTCTCCAATAGGAAACTCATAGTTCATGAAAATAGGTGAATAATCTAGAGCTTCCTTCCCAAAGAATGGGTTTGAGACACATCCAGCTGCTTTGGTATTTTGTGTTGGGATCATCTTCCTGACTAGATTGTAGGGATAAAATGGCCTCTTTATCAAATTATGTCTTTGACCTTGATAATTTTCTTTATATTGTGGTCTTCTTTGTTGATAGGATTATCCTTGAGCTTGGTACTGCTTGTTGAGAACTTGATTTTGTCCTTCCATATTAATCAACTCTTTATTTATTCACTGCAATAAGATCTTCATTTCTTGTTGACTACTTCTTAATTCTTGTAGCTCTTAGGAGAGGCCTTCTTTTAACTCCTCACTACTTGAGATAGCTTAAGGTGTTACAATAGTGGGTATGGGGTTGAATGGAGGAATATTCAGAGGTGTATTGGGTTGAATAATAGGGGAGATAGGCATGGGCGGCCTTGGGGTTATCATACCAGCCCAAATTAGACAATTTTTTGCCTTAAAAACTATATCAAAAGCCTAGGGTAATGAATTACCTCCTAAAGACTGAATCATGACAGATATATCACTATTCAAGCTTCTCAAGAAATATAATAAAGCACAATCTATTGAAGACCTTATATTAACAAGAATCCTATACCATGTCTTGAGAAATCTGCCATTAAAATTTGTCATCTGTTCTTGAGGGGGTCTCTTGATATTTTGGAGTTGCTCTACTAGCAACAAAGAGTCTAATTTTCCCTCAGAGTATTTGTTAAGGATTTCTCCAAGTCTATCCCATGAATTAATGGAGCCAACTGGTAGAGTTATAAACCATTCCAGGGCTTTACCCTTGAGGGAGGCTGCCAACAACTTGGTAGCCACATCTTCTTCAGTTATATTATGTATACTACAAATGGTAGCCACATATTTTATGTGCTCGAAAGCTGTTATTTGGCTTTTACCTATGAAAGAAGGTACAATTTTTAGTGCTGCTAGAGGCACATCATGTTGCTGGGAAAAATTTAATGGACTACCCTAATTAAAGAGTACAAATGCAAATTGTCTTTCCATAACAGGGATCTATTTTTCCCATAAGCTTTATTAGGACCGAATCTTCTTTGTTCTTAGCACCAATAGAGTCGCCAGATATGCCTTGAAGATAAACATGTTTAGGTCAGTACTATGTAATCAGCATATCAGAGATGACATAGTCCTTAAAGATGAACTTCTTTTGTGGTCCCATCGGGCGTGCCAGAATTGTTATACAGTACATTTTGCACCATTTAAAGCATTTGAGCCTAACAATCTAGTATAACATGGGAATAAATTCTAGGTTGTGGGACTTTATCCTGGCCCGCCATGGAAATGTGTTTTCACGACTTAATGGCTTATGTGATAGATTGACTGCATCTTTGCTTTAAGCCATTAAGTTGACCATTGGATTAAAATGAACTTGATCAGAGATTACCTTACCGCAGATGAGTCCAAGCTATAACAAGCTTCCACATGTCAATAAGGCATAATGCCTTGATCATTATATTTTGATAAAGTTGGCATTAAGGCATTAAGGGGACCGTTGGATCAAACCAAAAATGATCACAGATTAATAAGCCAAAGACCCTGCATAGAGGTGACCTCATTATCCACATGTCTCCATGACTTAATGGATTAAAGGATAGATCATGCACATCTCTGCATTAAGCCTTTAAGCCAACAGTCAGATTAAATTCGAACTGCTCAAAGATTACCTTTAGTTTCTGACTTGACGGGCCCAGGTTCTGACAACCTTCCACGTGTTGCAACAACTTAATGACTTAAAGGACAGATCTCGAGCACTTTGTCTTTAAGCCATAACGTCGACCGTTCGATGAAAAGAAACTGGTCGTCGTGTAGGGTAAATAAATTAAGTCAGGACTTAGGAATATAAACCTTCTTAGGAAAATAAATGTGGCCCCACTCGACAGATGACTTAAAAAACATGAGGAATATGAACTTTAAGTGGCAAAAAGGTAATGAAGAATTTAAATGGGCCACTAAAGGACTTAGGGTTTTAACAAATTTTTAAAGGGTCTCTTGCATTTAGGTCCTTAGAACGTGAACAAGGGGTAAACCAGTGACCTAGAAACATGCAAAGAGCCAGGTAAAGTCCAAGAATTAGTGAAGAAACATACAAGCTAGGCTCTACCCTTGTGGGAGTGCCATTTTTCTCCACTTGTATAAAAAATTACATAGGATAGATAATTTGGGGAACACTTAGATATAGTCTTGAATAAACCATTTCTTAAAGGATCCTCTTTAGCTTCTTCACTCCTCAAAGTTCTTCTAATCATGAAGTTCTCTTCATCTTCTAGTTTGTTCATTGAATCTTCCTATACTAGGCATTTCTGCTACTGCTACCAGTCTTCTTACATTCAAATTATCTATGCCCTTCTTCACCACATTTAAAACAAGTGACTTTGAACCAATTCATGTCTTCTCTCTTGCGATCATCATTCCTAGGGTAATTTCATCTTGAATAACTTCCTCTACCTCTCTATGAACTCTATCCTTTCCATTTTGTATTTTCCTTGTCTTGATCTACCTTGTTTTTTGGATATCTGTCACTTTCTCCATAAGATCTACCTCTGCCTCTAGGGAATCTACCACCTCTACCTCTCTGTCTTTTCTCATATCTCTTGTTTAACTTCTCTTCATCCTTTAGGGAAAGCTGATAGGCTTCTTCAATGTTATTCATCTTTACCAAACTTATCTCATCTTATAGAAGTCCTTAATCCATTCATATATCTAGCAGTTATTTAGAAAAAATTTCAACCTCATCATCCATATGTCCAGATCTAATATTCAATTTATAAAATTTCTCTATATATTCTTTCACAGTAGCATCCCTTTGCTTAAAATTTTGATTTCTCCTTATCAAACTAATTTTGTAATCTCTTGGAAAGAATTTTCCTTTCAACTTGTTAATCATCTTATCCCATGCTTTAACCTTGTATTTACCTCTTTTATGTCTATCAAGTTGCAAATTTTCCCACCACAAGGAAGCATGACCTTTCAATTTTGTACCATCAATCTTCTCATTCCTATCTGTAGGAGTGCCTTCATATTCAAAGTACTTTTCCATCTGAGAGATCCAATCCATCAATGCATCTGAATCCAACTTCCCATCATATTCAGGAGGAATAAAGTGTTGCTTAGCATTCATGTTAGTCAAAGATCTCATAAATCTTTCTTCACCCTGATCAAGGAGAGGTTCTTGTTCTACTCTTTCTTCTTCTACCTCTATTTCATCTTCGCTAACATCTTCAATAGATCTTCCTCTTCTTTGGGTTGTTTCAAAAAATTCTAACCTAGCAAAAATCTGCCTTAGCATATACATTACTACAAGATCTGCATCTCTCCTTCCACGAACCATCTTCACCACCCTCTGCAATTGTAGGTCAAATTCATAAATATGCCACACTATAACCAAATTAACTAGGGTATGCAACAAGAAAACCTTTCTCTGATATCACCTAACGTAGTTCCATGGTAGGAATGTCCCCAATGGAGATACCCAACCTTGTAGCTAATAATAAAAAAAAAATATCTAGAGAGTCAAAAATCTAGAGATATATTCATCAAATAACCAAGTACATGTTAGGTTGTAAGGCCTTCCCGGTTATGGCCAGTTAAAATTAGAAAACATGTTCTAAATCTTCATGCTAAGGTTCTAATTGATCACCCTTAGCTTGATACTTACTTTCTCTCCTCTTCTATGCTATCTACTAACTCAATAAATAGAGAATTACACACAGGCTAACCAAAAGTTATATTCCAAAAGAAGGAAATGTAATACAAATATAGGTCCTCACCAAAACACATCAATGATCCACAAACGGTAAAATAAACAAGAGCGATCATAGGGAACAATCCCCCAAGGAATAAAGATCCACAAGCTAAGATCACAATGGCTAAAAATCTAAGAATATTAAGCACAACACAAATCTCTAGAAAGGTCCTCGCTAATCATGAACACGTTACCCATGACCAAAAGGAGAAGGAAATCTCAAAGTGCGATCAACATACGGAGATGTGATCATAGGAGAATGGTCCATAAATGTTCCAGAATAGGAAAATGTGACCACAACCACTAACTTGAATGAGATTGTGACCACAACTAAACTCTGTCAACTGGAAAATAAAAATTCTATGAAAAGAACATAATGTAAGACAACTCATAAACCCAAGATGCTCCTGCATCATTCCTCTATCGCCATCATAGATTTTTGTTTTCGAGCACAACTTCTAGCTTGCACCAAAATCTAAGCCCCTCTTTTCTCTTTCCCATGCTACGAATTTCTTAACATCTATCTTACTATTATTTACACCTAACTTCTCTTGTCTCTGTTGTTTAGTCTCTTGCCACAAACTCCTACTTGATTCTTCTCCCAATAGATCATTGTCTCATTTTTCTTTCTTTGTCTCAATCAACATTGTCTCTATGAGAACCAAGGAAAATGACCTCTTTCCCAATCCATTCAACCTTGGTTCTATCTTTCTCCCCTTGATTGGTTTCTCCTTAAACCTTGTTGTGGTTTCTTTTCCCACCATTCCCATTCATCGGTTCTCTAACTTCCTTAATTTCCATAAATTGAATCTTACATTCGGGATTCTTCTTCAACTAAGAAAATAATGAATATTTTCCCCCAAACAAAACAACTAACTAAATCAACGACACAAAATTGAACTACCAAAATAAATGATATTTAGGGTGGCTTGATGCTCCTACATCAAATTCCTAGGAGACTAAAGAAATAATGTGCTCCAACACATGGGAGTATGGGAGTAACAATCAACAACTATTCCACTATGTTATTTTCTTCCTATTTTTTCAACATCACTCTAGATAAACTATCATGCTTCTCTAAAATCATTGTGCAGATGAATTTTCTCCATACATATATTTACACTCCATGTATATCGTTCTTCTCCAAAATTTTCTTGTCCACTTATCAATACAAACCATTATATAGAAATTAAAAATCTCCATGTCTTCAAACTTATTTACCTTGTCCATTTGTCTTTCAACTTTAAAATCTTTCACAACTATATATTGATACTCCTAAGATTTATTTAATTGTTATTAGTTTTTTCAAAGTCATATTGACTAATTAAGTCAGTCGGTGAAAGGAAAAGGAGTTAATGAAGTTAGTCGGTAAAGAGAAAAGAAAGACAATCAGTAAAGCAAAGAGAGTTAGTCACCGAGCATAGGAAAGCATCGAGAAGTGCATGAGAGTTACTGAGCTTAGATTTTATGTTACCAAGTCATGAAGATAGTTACCAATCAAGGAACAATTATTGAAAACACAGATCAAATTGACATTTAATGCAAAGCCACGACCATCTGAACGATTCCAAAGATGAAGAAAAAGTTAGTTACAAGATCTATGATCAAGAAAATTCAAGGTAATAATATGTGGTAAAGATTAAGCAGAAAAATTAATGATGTTACCTCCAAGAAAAGTTCAATTTCTGAGGTAATGGTTACACGGTTCACCAAGTACCAAATACATTGAATCTATTCAAAAGACTGATCTGACAGTCGAGAGTAAAAGAAGGAAAACCTAATCAATAAGATAAGGACGCAAAACATTGTCTATATAAAGGATGAATTTGAATGGGAAAGAGTTGTTGTTGAGTTGAATAAAATTTGAAGTGTGGATGAGTAGCACCGAGTAAAGAGAAGTTACAGTAGAAAAGAGAAGATTAATGAGTTTGATTTTACCGAGTGCAGTGTGAGGTAAAAAATTCATTGAGCATAAAGAGTCTGAATAAAATGTGTTGATGCATTTTCACAGACATTTTTGTATTGAGTTTTATTGTGCAAAGAGTGAAAATCTCATTATTGGGTAGGCCTTAATAGGTATTAGTTTGTAAATCCTTAATGAGGGTACATCTCTTAGATTAGAGATTGTAAAATCCTTTAGCAAGGTAGACTCTATAAGTCTTTTTGTACTCCTAACATGGTAAGATATCAGAAGTAGCTAAACATTATAGCTCTAACCAAGCAACTTTTTTACTGCAATAGTGAAGGATTGTGGTTCCATCCCCACCGTAGTTTTCCCCTCTAAACAAGGATTTCTGCGTGACCAAAAATCATGGTGTTATGAGATATATTTTCATTCTTTGATTTATCTGTTTCAAAATGTTTATCTGTAATGTATTCAGTTCAGTAAATGTTCAAATTATATGTTAAAACATTTTGAAGCACTGATTCACCCTTCCCCTCTCAGTACTTAACTTTCCATACTAAATCCAAAAATTGGTATCAGAGCTTGGACTCTTGAGATAAGGGTTTAACCACCTAAGAGTAAAATATCATAACTATGGAAAGTTTTAGGCAAGCTAAGAAAATTGAAAGTCTTGAGTGTGAATTGGAAAGTGCACAAGAGATGATTAATGATCTAAGAAAAAAAATTGGAAAAATTATTAAGGGTAAGAAATTGCCTATGTGATGAATTGAATTCTACACAAGAACATATTGATGTACTTGAGACAACATCTAAAGGAAGTTTGAATGATTAATCTAAAACAACTATCACAGAATTGATGAAAAAGAATGATGCACTTATCGAGCAGTTGAACCTGATAAAGAAAGATCAAGAGGTTCAAGGAATTAGAATGGGTGAGATACTTGAATCTAAAAGAACAGGTGAAGATGCTCAGAGGATGGAAAAAGAAGACAAGAGCCAAATTGAGGAAAGACTCATTGAAAAAGATAATCAGATTGTGAGAATGACCCAAACTCATTATGCTATAACCAACCAACTAGTGAGTGCAAATCAAGAGATAACAAGAAAGGAATTTGAGAATCAAACATTGAACTCCGAGATTGAAAGATTGAATAGAGAACTGAAAGTAGAAAAAGAAGAAAATGAAGTGTTAAAATGTAATGAAGAATCATTAAACACATTGGATGAACATCTTAGAAGTCATAAACAACCAAAAGATAAAACTGGACTTGGATTCAGTGAAAAAAACACCACCGAGAAAGGAGAGCCCTCTAAACAATCCAAAAATAGAGATATTGCTTCCCTATCAAAGTCAAAGAAGCCAACTTGTTATCACTGTGGGAAACCAGTTCATACAACCAATTCCTATAGAAGCAAAAGAGGTAAATCATCGATAATTCCTAAGTTTGATGGTTATTATTGTAATTGCAATAAATATGGACATCAACCATTTGAATGTAGATCAAGAATCGCTAACAATGCATGGAAGGAAAAATTCAATGGTTACTGAAACACTTGCAATAGGTATGGTCATAAATATTAAGATTACAGGTCACAAAGAAAGAATGATAAATATGTACCTAACTGACAAAATACACCAGGCAACTGACAAGGCACATCAATACCATGGGACTACAACACAAGAATCTCATGTACATGTGGGAGATACTGACATATTGCAGAAATTTGCATGTTGATGCATGGTAGAAACAACATAAGAGCATGTAGAAGTCCTGGTATGGCATGCTTTAATTGTCATAAGGTAGGTCACCTAGCCAAAGACAATAGGTACTGAGGTAAAGCTCCAATCGAGGAAGAGACAACTGACAAAGGAAAGGTAAATGTTGAAGAGGTACCAGCTGAATAAAACATGGAGAAAGAAATCTTTAGATGATGGCACTTCATTTGCTACAATCAATGGCACTTCATCCTTTGGGTTGGGTGCACCTAAATCCACCTAATCGGTGAAAGGTATGTGTAGAAACTGCAAGCCTAAATTTCTATCTTAAATCAGTTCCTAGTATTTGTGTAGAAATAAATATAAGCATATTAAGATGCATTTGGATATATAGTGTGAAGTCTGTATTCCAATTTTGATCAGTAAAAGGGAATGTTATTTTTCTTGATTGGTAAAAGGAGGTAAAGTATGATGACATTAATTTTCCATTAGTATGCAAACTACACTTTCGGTAAGCTTACACCAAAAGACATGACTGAGAAAACCAAAGATTAGATGCTAAGAGATCACTGAAGATGACTAAGTGCAAAGAGAACTAACGACACAAGTAAGTGTGTAAACCAAAATCACAAAGCAGAAAGACAAAGTGGAACCTGATAGAGGAACCCAATATGCAAGTTACAGTGCAAACCGACAAGACATATACAGTGCAACTGACAGAACAAAAATGAAGGACATGTCAAGCATGACTGACAAACAGAATTGAAAGTCAGTTGTAGCCCGTAAAAAGTGGATCTGACTTCCACATCAGATAAAGAAAGTGTATTATATTTATAGGATATTTAGTTGTTTTAAATCCATTTCTTTAAAGATAAGATACGTGAATGTAAGTGCTTTAATCAGTCTAACTGATTTAAAAAACATAAACTAGGAGATCTAGGTATAAGTTGTAAACCTGGTCTTAGAGTTAACATTGTTTTTATCATAACTTGATGAAGTCAATCCATCTATAAATAGATGATGCAATAATTCATTAAAATGGATGAATAGATTAGGTGAAGAGAGAGGAGAACATGAATGAATCAGATGAGCTCATCTATGGATCAGATTGAGAGTTTCAAGAACAGGGACATCAAAAGATGAATTTGGTTAGCAAGAATCAAGAACAAAATATACTAAGAATCAGAGGTATTATTCAATCACAGTTAAGGTGATAATATTTTTATGTGAACTAAATAGGATCTGTATCAGCAATAGGAAATTTCATTTACCAGGTCAAGTAGTAATTTTCTATCATTCTAACAAGTGGAGCAAAGTGTAAAAATCCTTTCAAGGAAGGTGGATTTACCCATCCAACAAAAAATCTCTTAACCGAGTGCAAACTCAATAGTGTTGCTAAAGCTCTTAACAAAGTAGACTTTAACAGGTCTCCATCGATACTCCTAAGAGGGTAGATCATCAGAAGTGATCAAATTGTAAGCCTTAACTGACCCCTTCCAATCTACATATAGTGAAGATTTTGTGGGTGCCATCCCCACCGCAGTTTTTACTTCCTCACAGAAGTTTTCTGCGGTATCATATCTGTGTTTTGTATCAATTTACTTTCATGAATGTTTCTATGAATGTTCACATGTATGTTAATGTTATGATTTGATATAACTCACATCAAGATAGTATAAAATAGATTGAATGGATATAAAATTGATTACAAAGGTTAATTGATAAAAGGGATACAAAATTTTTAGAGGTACATATTCACCCCTCCCCTCTCAGTACATACTTCCCATTAATCCCAAAAATTGGTATCAAAGCTAAGTCTCTTCTTGAAAAGATTAAAGGCTTAAGAGAAAAGATCATACAATGGAGAACTACAGACTTGATAAAAATATTGAGAATAAAAAGCTTTAAATTTAGATGTTCTTTGAACAATATAAAGAAGCTAGAATCAGCATGAGATAGCTACTGGATGAAATAAATAACATGGCATCTCGTTGTAATGAGACAGATTATCATCAGGAAGAGATACCTGATTTCTTTGAGTCTTTAGGATCAAGTACAAGCAAAGCATCAGATTCATCATAAGAAAGCATCACAAGCCTAACTGAAATCAATCTACATCTAGTTGGACAAATTAAATCTCTGCAAATTGGTCAAGAGACACAAATGGTAAGAATGATTGATGTCATGAACAATGCTAGACAAGTTGAGCAAGAAAGAACACTGGCTATTAATGATAGAAGAAAGATCACAGAAAAGCTACAAGAAAAAAAGTCTAAAATACAAAGACTTATAGAGCATCACCATGAGATTACAAATAAGATTATTCTTATGAGTCAAGAAGCAAAAAAATTAAATTTTGAACTCATTGAAAGAATAGAAGCTATCAGTGAACTAAGGGATAAGAATGAAAAGTTGAAACATGAAATAAGAATTCAGCAACAACATAATGAGATTATCAAAAAGGTTGAAGAAAGCAATAAAAGAAATAAAGCATCCACCGAAGGTCAAGACCGAGAAAATTACTGGAGCCAAATGGGATGGCAGAGGATTGAAATTTACAACTATAACTGATGATGAAATCAAGTTTGGTGCATGTGTTTGAGCTATAAATTCTTCCAGGCAAGCAGATTAAACATCATAGCATCAGGTGCAGTGGACACAACGTTCAAAATTGTAAAGAAGGGGACACAATTAGACTTATCTGAGCTTCTCCTAAATCAGTTGAAGGACAACTTAAAGACCATCAGGAATGTAAAGTCAAACACTTGTAAGTTTCGCTCATTAATAATGTGTATCTTCTTTTATTTTCAAGAAATATTCCCATCGGTTGGAGATGTTAAATTGGACAACACCAAACTATTAACCATGCAAATCAGTGAGCACATTGCTACACCGGGAGATAACTTCGATTCATTCATGGATGAAGACTTCAATGTATTCAAAGACTGAATGCAAAAGAGGGTAAGAATCCCCGAGAAACTAATTGAACAATATAAGTATGAGATATGCTTTATGGTTGACACTGACAATACATATATTAATCCTATTGTACCAAGGAAATCATGGTTAGAACCATTAGAGTATGAGATCAACATTGATCTTGCTACCAAGGAAATTGATGCCTTGATCAATGAACCATTGGATAAGAAGCGACCAAAATTTGGAATCTATGAAGAGGGAAAGACAAGAATCAAATCTAGCCTGGTTATGAAGAAAATTGTCAGGAAGAAAGGCAAGATGGTAAAGAATCTCAAAAATATTTTATCAACAACTGAGGAAGACATTGAGAAAGATGAAGAAGTTGGACAGGAGGAAGAAATCGAAGAGTAGTAATCTATCAATAAAGATGAAGTAAAGGATGACTCCGAGGAAACTGAGTCAGATTCACCACCTCCTCCACCAACTAAAAGGTCAAGGACTATAGCTGCTTCTCAGACAAGAAGCCAAACATCGAAAGAATCTACTCCTTCACCTCTAAAGAAGGGAAAGGTCAGGACTTATAAAAGGAAAGTTCCCACACGAGGAGAGGTCAAAACAAGAAAGGAAGAAAATTCATCAGGACCCAAGAGGACATAGAGGACACTGAGCTGGATGAAGCTATTGAAGCAGAAAGTGTCAAGGTAAAAGAACCTGACTCTATTGATGACATTTGTGTTTATATTGCAAATTCTGGATCTATTACAGATCCAAACATTAGAAAATGGCCGAAACAAAATCAAGAAGATAAAAATAAAATTGAGGATGCCATGATAGCTAAAATGTACAACTTCAAATATGTACTAGTACAATTTGAAGGCAGTTCTATACCATGGGAACTATTGGACAGATTATACTCTCGTTGGACATTTGCATTGAAGAATGAGAAAGAGATCAGAGAGAGTACTTGTTTCTCTCATGCCACCAGAATCAAAGAAGGTTAAAATTGATAAGATGATGGAGAAGTACAAAAAGGAGTTCTCACCAAATCTGAGAGCATACAAACTCCTTGAAGGAAATATAATAGAGCTTGAGCAAGATAGCCTTAAGAAATGGTGCAAGATCATGAATAGACCTATTGAGGAGGACAGCCCTGACAAAGACCTTCAACACCAAGATGTTGACAAGGCAACTCAAGATGATACATCCATTAAGTTAGATAAAGAAGAAGATGATAACACAGGCAACAAGACTGCACATGTTGTAGATGAAACATGGGAAGACACTAAAAATGACATCGTGGACACTAATGTCATAGACATTACCAATGACCCAGTAGAGGAAGTGAATAAGGATGAAGATGTCACTGGTGAAAATGACAAAATTGATGAGTAGGACACAAAATTTGATAGTCCACAGGTGAATATTCTAGGCAACATGCCTATATTGATACAAGCTATCAATATCATGCAAGAATCAAGAAATTCACCTGAGCATGATACTACAAAGGATGCAAGAGAAGAAGAAAACAAGGATAACATCGATGGTCAGCAAGACATCAGAGATACTCAAGATGTAACCGACACTAATAAGGTTGCTGGAGGAGATAAGGAAAAGCATACTAATACTCAAGACAAGAATGAAAATCCCAAGACTGATGAAGCAAAGGACACCAATGAAGGAGACAAACCAAAATATGGTACTCCTGAGGGAACTGACAAAAGTGCTACCAACGATGTAAAGGTGAATGTGGAGATGTTTGCAGACACCCAATGAGCTGAAATCGATGCTAAACAACAAAAAGAAGCACAACAGGTCACTTCATCGAGTACAACATAAAAGGCTAATAAATTGGCAATAGTGTTACATTCTACTGAGTCACCGAAGAAGAAGAAGAAGACAAAGAAGAACAAGTTAGAGGTTACATTGGATCAAATCATTGAAATATCAAAGTGTGACCCCTCTACACTTGACTTTGAATCACTATAGGAATATGGAGAGATATGCTAGAGGAAGGCATTGCAAGAGAATCTAAAGAAACAACATAGGGACTTCGTGGTACTGGAGACAACACGGGACATTCTACATCAAATTGTACCCAATGTTGATATTGATCAAAGCATGCCTATACTTGATCAACTAGCTACCCTCAATGATGCAATCACAACTCAGAACATTGTTGCTGAGAAGGTCATAGAGGAGAGAGCCGAGATGAAGTCCCAACAGAAGCTCATAGAGAACATCAGCTAAGAAGTGGCAATAAATAAGGTAAAGCTATCATAAGTCATATCTGAATTAGATCCAATTGTATCTGAAGCTATAGCCTTAATTCAAAAGTTAAGCACAATAGAAAAGTTCACTAAGGAGAATAGTGACAACATTGCAAAGCTGGACACAGATCTAGAAACCAGTGCACAAATCCTAACCATCGATGGAGACAATGCAGTCAAACTGCATTATGAGAAGATAATAGAGATTAAATGGTTAAGGAAAGAGCTATGGGAGGTAGAAATACATTTAAGGGAAGAAGTAACTGGGTTCCAAGCTCAACTTCTACCAAACCTAACATTGCTCCAATAGCATATCAGTTCAGTAAAGCAACTGACTGCAACACCAAAGATGTTTGTAGCCAACAACATCTATGATATGCACTCCAAGATTACACTCAAGCACATGGCTCTAGAGAACCTCAAAGAGCAATGGGAGAAAATGATGGAAGACATGAATTCTTCACAATCCCATATTTTTGATAAGATCTAAAGGTAATGACCTTTGCCCTTACTATCAAAAAAGGGGGAAAATGAAGAGTACAAAATACAAAAAGGGAAAATGACAGGTATTCATTCATTCATTCAGATGGGAAAATGGAAAATATGTATATGTATATGATATGTATAAGGAAAGACATCATATATATAGATATACTGACATATACATAGGGGGAGTCATTAAAATGACTAAGGATTATATATTTTGTATATACTTAACACTTTGTTAGTATTTTGCACATATCAGTTTTTGATACTATTGTTAAAGGGAGAGATTGATGACATTAATTTTCCATTAGTATGCGAACTACACTTTCGGTAAGCTTACAACGAAAGACAGGACTGAGCAAACCGAAGACCAGATACTAAGAGATCACCGAAGATGACAAAGTGCAAAGAGAACCGACGACACAAGTAAGTGTGTAAACCGAAATCACAAAGTAGAAAGACAAAGTGGAACCCGACAGAGGAACCCGATACACAAGTTACAATGCAGACCGACAAGACAAATACAGTGCAACCAACAGAACAAAACTGAAGGACAATCAAGCATGACTGACAGACAGAACCAAAAGTCAGTTGCATCTTGCAAAAAGTGGATCTGACTTCCATGTTAGATAAAGAAAGTGTATACTATTTATAGGATATTTAGCTATTTTAAATCCATTTCTTTAGGGACAAGATACATGAATGTAAGTGCTTTAATTAGTCTAACTAATTTAAAACACATAGACAAGGAGATCTAGGTATAAGTCATAAATCTGATCTTAGAGTTAACATTGTTTTTATCATAACTCGATGAAGTCAATCCATCTATAAATAGATGATACAATCATTCATTAAAATAGATGAATAGATGATGTGAAGAGAGAGGAGAACATGAATGAATCAAATGAGCACATCTATGGATCAGATTGAGAGTTTCAAGAATAGGGACAACAAAAGATGAATTTGGTTAGCAAGAACCAAGAACAGAGCATACCGAGAATCAAAGGTATTATTCAATCATAGTTAAGGTGATAATATTTTAATGTGAACTAAATAGGATCTGTATCATAAATAGGAGATTGTATTTACCAGGTCAAGTTGTAATTTTCTATCATTCTAAAAAGTGGATCAAAGTGTAAAAATCATTTCAAGAAAGGTGGATTTAACCATCCAACAACAAATCTCTTAACCGAGTACACACTCAATAGTGTTGCTAAATATCTAAATAGAGTAGATAGTATAAAATAGATTGAATGTATATACAATTGATTACAAAGGTTAATTGATAAAAGGGATACAAAAATTTTAGAGGTATTGATTCACCCCTCCCCTCTCAGTACATACTTCCCATTAATCCCAAAAAAATAATAGTGATTAGTGAAAAGTAGTCAGTTTCAACATTAATTGTCATTATTCTATCCGTTGGAAACCTAGTAGATGAAAAAGGTATAAATGGATCATTTTGTTTATCATTATCACCTAACATTTTCAAAGGTCATTTGAGAGAGTTACAGAGTCAAATTGTCTTCGAGTATCTCATCAATTGCAGAGGTAATTCTAAACTGATCTAAGAATACTTGAATATATTTGTGTATTTTTTTATGTTGACCTAGTTGTAGAGAATGAAACCCCCATTTCATTCAAGCAGTGATAAATCTGAATGAAATGGCACCTAAGGTTCAGAACCCAGTTATTGTTGAGAAGGTTGATCCTGTCAACCCTAAGTACAAGCTTCCACTAGCGAAGGCCACATAACCACACATGATGGGATCCCTCTCATCTATTCCTTCTAGGGTTATTTTGATCAAGGACATTCATAATTTTATCCATTGCAAGATCAAGGAGATATGTGAAACAAAAATTGATACATCATTCAAAATATTGTGCGCTAATGGGAAACTGAAGGATGATCACATCCATTTGGAGATTAAGGGTTTAATGAATTCCCTACATATATCAAGATTCTTGAGGACTGAGTGGATAAGAATGGTAATAAGCTGATTTCATGATCAATTCATGTGGCTAGATCAACAAGTCAATATTAGAAAGGACATTTTACACATAGTGACTGGATATCCAATCAATGACAGACCAAAGGCAACAAAAGAAAATTGATAAGAATAAGTATTGTGAACTAAAAAAATCCCAATAGGATGGGAGAGGTCTTAGAATATCAACTGTGGAAGATCTTGAAGAAAGGATTTCATGTAATGTCATATCTTAGTGAGTCTTCCTGTCCTCCCATGTTAATAGTGTACCATGTGGAGCAATAGACCTTGCAAATAAGATTGTTAAGAAAGGTATGCAGATTGATATATGTGAAATCTTGTTGAAGCAGCTAGATGAAAATATGAATACAATAAGGCAAGCCAAGACCAACACACTAAAGTTTGGATCATTGCTCTAGTATGTATATTCTTATATTTTCAAACCTTCTTTCCATATGTTGGTAATGTGATATGGTGTACAAAGAAGCCAGTTATCTATTAGATAAATGAATACATCTTGAGCTTAGGAGATAATTTTGACATGGTGATGAATGATTATTTTTCAAAATTTCAATCAATAATGCATAAAAGATTCAAAATTACACCTCAATTAGTGGAAAATGTGAAGACACCGTATATTTTGAGGTAGATACCAACACTTGCATTATTAAGGCTGTTGAGCTAGGACTATATGGTTGCAGCCAATGTGATATGAGATAGATATTGACATTGTTTCGCAAATAATTGAATTCCTCCTAGCTAAACCTGTTGATAAAAGAGCAAAGAGTTATGGAACTTATGAGGAAGTGAAGGAGAAGATCAAACAAGGTATTTTGATATCCAAAGCTCAAAGAAAATAAAGTAAAATGATTGTTGATCTATCAAATAATCTTGGAGTTAATACTGAAGATGATGATGCAGAGCCATCTGATGATGAGAATAAGAAACCACAAGTGATGAAGGCATCACAAAGCACCAAAGGTACAAGACAATCAACAAGATCTTCCGTTACACAAACAGAACATAAGAAATTTGAGGCAGAGCCACTGAGAGCCAAAACTTATGTAAGAGGTAGGAAAACATCTAACAAACCAAGAAGAAATTTGAAACTTCAAGAAGAAAGTGGGACAGAATCTAAGGATCTCAGTCAATTCAAATTTGTAAAGAACCAACCTCGAGTACCAAGAAGTCTAGATGACTCTCTTGATACACTGAAGAAGAGTGACAGATTTCCAGGGATGAAGTATACAAAGTATGAAAAACAAAGTGATGAAGAAAAGGTACAAATTGAAGATGTAATTATCTTTACATTACACAATTTTAGATACACACCTATTGAAGTTGTCAAACATCTACCTATTGATCTATATAACCAGAATTATACAAGATGGGAATATGCAATGAATGCTGAAAACCAAATGAGGGAAAGATCTCTAGTGCTAACTGTACGCGAGTTATCTTTGCCTGAAATAAATGAAACATTGAAGAATTTCTCTGAATGATTTCTTGTCAAGGGAAGATCTCTAAGGATTATGTTTAGAGAATTGGAGATGATACAAAAAGAAACTGATGATAAATGGAGAGAAATTTTTGAAATCAACACAACTAACTTAAGAGAAAAGCAAGTAATTGATGATACAACTTATGAAATTGTTAAAGAAGATCAAAGTAAGATTGATCCTATTGATTTTACACTTGAGAATGATGAGATCATTATTGAAGACATCATTGATAAAGGTCCAGCAAAAGAAATATCACAAGATGAAGATGTCATGGCCAACAAAGAAAAGGAGACAAAATCCATGGACATAAATGATAATTTTACTACTACAATCTTGAATCCAATATTACAAAAAGTGCAAGATTGCTCAGAAATTCATGAAGGTATATTTGAAGTTACTATGGATACAGGGGAGAAGACCACCAAACAATAGAAGGGGATACAACAAGACGCAACCGAGGAGCCTAAGGAAATTGAGACCACCATAGAAAAAACACCGAGTCAGTTACCAAGATCGCAGGACAACAAAAAGTACAAGAAGAAGAGAAAACAAAGCAAGAAGAAGAGAAAACAAAGGACAAAAAAGGAGAGAAGACAGGGGAAAAACAAGAAGACAGAGAAGATAGAGAAAAAACAAGAAGAGAAGACCAAGGAGAAACAATAAAATATGCAAGAAGACAAGCAAGAAGAGAATAGAGGAGAAGGTACTTCAACCCAAACTACATCTAATGCACTGAAGGCATCACGTTCCCCAAAATTTTCTACTCGTGAGAGCATTTTGGTTGAAAAGAAGAAATCAAGGAAGAGAAAGCAAGTTAACTTGATTTAACCGATTATAGTACCTAAGTTAGACATCTCTACACTTAAGCCAAAAGTATTATTTGAATATGGATATTTAGTGATGAAGAAAGCAACACATGACAAATTATTGGAAAAGAAACAAAAGACCACTATACTAGAAAGTGTTAAGGATATATTACAAGAGATTGTCCCTAATGTTGATGTAAATGATAAGGGAAGTCTAATTAGTCAAGTGGAAGAGCTAGTGAAACAAAAAAAAGAACCAAGTAAGGACACCATTGAGTATCTGATGAAAGTTCATGAGAAGAAAATAGAACACCAAATCATTGAACATATTTTGAAGAATGTTGCATTGGATAAGGTATCACTTTCTAAGGTATCCATAGATATAGAGAATAATTTGACCCGTAATCTTTCATTATTTTAAATATTTTTTTCAATATCATAATTTACTGAGGATGTTAAAAAGAAAGACAAGTCTATAGAGAAAGAGCTGACTGAGCAGCTAAAGAATGTAACAATCAAGCCTAGATCACTGCAAGCATATTACCCGAGGCCAAAAAATTGATGGGAATGCAACATGAACTTAGAAGAGAAGAGAACAAGATAAGGATGAAACTCCTTGAACTGCAAACTATTCTGATTCCCCACATTGAATCAATGAAAAATTATTTACAAAAGGCCAAAGATTTGGTCAATAATTTAGATGTTAGTTCCCTGGACAACATGATTATATTGGTAGCTGATACCGGTGCACAAATTGTAATGTTACAATCCCTAAAGGAAACATGGGAGACATCCCTAGCATATGACCAACAATGATATAAACACATTTTTTATAAGATATATCCAACAGAGCCAAGTAAGTGTTAGTAATAACTGAGAGGGGGGGTGAATCAGTGGCCTCAAACAATTTATCCTTTAAATTTTAATCCACCAATCAATACACCTCAAATTATTAAGTCCCTACAAGATGCATTCCTTGAATTACTTTGAAATAATTAACTGTCTATTGGTTTACCTTGTCTATCCTTATTCTCCTTGATTACCGATAAGCATTAAAACTTATTTACCGACACTCAGTAAATATGCAGAGTATACCAATCAATCCAGAAATGCATATGTTAAATGTAAAAACAATAAATTAATAAACCATACACACATAACACATGTATTTTAACTTGGAAACCCTGTTAAGGGAAAAACCACTGGGACCGGTACCCCAAATTTTCACTCTTCTGAAGTGAGCCCTGTTAGGAGCCAACCTTGTTAAAGGTTACAAACACACTGTTAAGTGCAACCTTGTTAGAGGATTTTTATAAATAGGTTGTCACTTAGTATCTGGCATCTACACTACCATCCTTGAATCAGCCTTCATCTTAAACTGTCAATAGGATTTATGTTAATCTTACTGCCATCCTTGAATCAGCCTCCTTCTTAGACTGTCAATAGGCTCTAGGTAAGACCAATGCTACTTTCATGAATCAACCCTTTTGGCACTCCTTGGGATGTACCTCAATATATAGAAGATAGTTAATGCCTACTCTGTTAAGAGACTTAATGCTTCAATGGTTAAACTGAAACACAAAGACATGTTTCTAATGCAACTTTGAATTGCAAATTTTTAGATCTATTTAAGTACAATACCTCTCTGATCAATGTATCAATTCAATTCCTTTGTACTCCACACTTTCTACTCTGTGATGCTCTGCTTCACTGTTCGTCGATGTCTGCAGAATTTTTTAGCTCTCCCTTAGCTTGATTGATCAGGACTGTATGAAGTTTAACCTTCACCGGTTTCTCTTCAGCATCTTCTTTGTATTCACTCCCCTTCTGTGTATCTGAAGCTTACAAAAATTAATTATGCTTTTCTCTTATATAGACATGATATTCCTTAATTCTTGATTCTTGATTCTTGGTGTGAAAAACAATCCAACCAATCTGATTTATGGCTTTAACTCCTGATTTATCTCGTAGTTATCTTCTTGCCAACTGTATAAATCTTCTTTAAATCAATTACTTAATAGTGGTTGAATAAAACAAATAAAACAACCAGTTAAGTCTATCCTTAAGCTCTACTAGCTAGATATTTTGTCATTTTCTAGTCTCTTTGTTCCGTCGGTCAATTTTGTAGTTCATCATCAGTGACAACTGCCAGTTCCATCGGTGTAACTCCAGTTAGCTTTGGGATCTCTGTCCGTCGGGCATCATTGGATCTTGCTCATCGGGCAAATCTATTTTCAGCTCATCGGGCATCCTGTGATTCTACTTCATCGGGCAACACTGTCTTCTGCTCGTCGGGCTTCACTGTGACTTTTTCTTTGATTTTATCGATGGTGTGCACTCCATCGGTGTAGTCTGTCACTTAGTGAATACTTGACTTTTATGTATTACTGAAAGCATAATCATTGTTCCATTGATTCTCTAAATTCTTTGGCATTATGTACATGACCGTATAGATGATATCAAGTTGACATCAATGACAATACAAACCATTAACTATTTTAATGTCTTGCATCATCTTCAACTTAACATTATCAAACATTCAATCAGTTACGTGTCATCAATCTCTCCCTTTGGCATTGATGGCAACATACTATATTATCACACTATACTATTTCTAATATAATATGAAATACAATTGTTGAGATTCATCAAATTACCACACAGTTTGTTTTGATAATTGATAGAAATGTCTGACCACCGGTAAGCTCTGTGTTAGCTTAGATTTGATTCTTGCAGCTTTCTGTGTATCTTCTTCTAATGTGTTGTGTCCTTTGTTTGTGTCAATTTCTCTCTTTTGATTTTTTTTTTTTTTTTTTATGTCACTGACTGTTCTTTTGTTTGCAACTTTTATTCAAATTATCTCCCTATGGATATGATCTCTCCCTTTTTGGAGTAATATGATAATGAATAGTTTCTGATGATAATATGGATACATTCTCTCCCTTTGACAATAATGTCAAACAAATATTTTACAAATATCTGACATTAATGTCAAACAACTATCTTCTTCTATCCATAATATATTCCTTGAATTTCCCTTATCCATCATCAATACAACAATATGCTCTGGTGCTTGGTTCTGATATATACCTTTCTGTATATAGATGTAGCTTTGAAGTTTATCTTTTTGCTTGCATCAATCATGAATGATATTCTGATAATATATGGCTGATGCAGCCTTCAGTCCTTTACTGACTTGTAGACATGGGTTTGACCCCTAGTCTCTTTCTCAGGTACTCAAATGTATCCTTCGGCGGTGGCTTGGTGAAGATATCAGCCAATTATTCTTTTGATTGCACATATTCAAGTATCACCTCTTTTTCTTGAACTTGTTCTCTTAAATAATGATACTTGATGGCAATGTGTTTGGTCTTTGCATGCATGACTGGATTCTTGGAAATGTTTATTGCACTGGTGTTATCACAATAGATAGTCACTCATTTTGTGATCTTCATACGCATACCTTCCAACAACTATTTGATCCATGCAATATTTGAGCAATTTGCAGCAGCAACAACATATTCTGCTTCTATAGTAGACTGAGAGATGCATCCTTGCTTCTTGCTAATCCATGTGACAAGTCTGTCACCCATAAAGAATGCTCCTTCAGTTGTGCTCTTTTGGTCATCAAGATTTCCAGCCCAATCAATGTTGGTAAACACCTTAAGTTCAAATTTGCCTTCTCTTCTATACCATAAGCCAAATTCCTCAGTATTCTTAAGATATCTTAGAATTCTTTTTACAGTAGTCATATGTGAGTCCATGGGGTTAGCAGAAAATCTAGCAACAATTCCTACTGCATGTGCAATATCTGGTCTAGTGTGTACAACATACATGAGTTTTCCTATCATTGATATATACAAAGTCTAATTTGCCTCTGTTGACTTGTCTTCCTTTGTTAATTTGCATCCAGTAGCCATCGGTGTTCCAACTAGTTTGGAATCTTCCATCTTGAATATTTTCTTTGATGTATTTGGACTATGTAATGAAAATTCCTTCACTTTGTTGAATGATCTGTAGACCAAGAAAGAATTTGATCTCTCCAAACATAGACATCTCAAACTCTTTTCTCATCTAATCAGAAAATGATTTGCATAGCATATCATTACCTCCAAATATGATGTCATCAATAAATATTTCAGCAATCAAAGTGTTAGAATCAGTACCTTCTTTCAAATAAAGATTACTATTTTCACTAGTCCTTATGAATCCAATACTTATTAGCTAGTAATGAAGTCATTCATACTAGGCTTTGGGAGCTTGTTTCAATCTATACAAGGCTTTTTGAAGTCTACATACCATGTTCCTCTTGTCTGGATCTACAAACCCTTCTGGTTGTTCAATGTATACCTCTTCTTCAAGTATTCCATTTAGGAATGTTGACTTGACATCCATTTGATATACTTTGAATCCTATGTATGCAGCATAAGCAAGTAGTATTCTTACTCCTTCTAGCCTAGCAATAGGTGCAAAGGTCTCTCCATAGTCTATACCTTCCTCTTGTGCATACCCCTTGCATACTAGTCTTGCTTTGTTCCTTGTGACTTCTTTATTCTCGTTCAGCTTATTCCTAAATATCCATTTTGTACTGATGACATTCTTGTCATCTAGTCTTGGCACAAGTGACCATGTCTTGTCCTTCTCATTCTATTCAATCTCATCATTCATAACACTTATCCATTCTTCATTATCTAGTGCAGCATTGACAAATCTCAGCTCAAACTCACAAATTAAACAATTTGAGTTTAAAGAATTACTTCTTGTTCTTGTACCAGCTTTCTTATCTCCTATGATCTGGTCATCTAGATAGTTCCTTCTTACATATATTACAAGTATAGGTACAGCTCTTTGTGTATCAGCTTGATCTTCATTACCTTGCATATTATCTTGATCATTATCCTGATTATCGGTAACAACATTATGACCATCGGTTGCAACATTATGTTGTTTTGGATTTAAGCACTGTTGCTCGGGTAGAGTTATGGGTTCTTCACAGTATACAAACTTGTCGTAGTCCTCTAGTTTTTTTGTGCTTTCTAGCTCATTCTTTTTTGCAAATTCATCAATCCTCACATTTGCACTTTCAACTATTTTGTTAGAAGCTTTGATTAGATATTTAAAAGCTTTTCTTTGGTAGAATACCCTAGAAAAATACCTTCATCACTTTTAGCGTCAAGCTTTCCATTTCTATCATCTTTTAAGACATAACATTGACTACCAAAGATCTTGAAGTAACTTACATTGGGTATTTTACCATACCATAGCTCATAAGGAGTCTTCTTTGAGTCCTTCTTCAATTGTACTTTGTTAAGTGCATAAAAAGCAGTGCTGATAGCTTCTCTCTAGAAGATCTAGGTGATGTCCTTCTCTATCATCCGTGTTCTTGCACAATCAACTATTGATCTGTTCCTTCTCTCAGCAATCCCATTTTGTTGTGGTGTTCTTGGTGCAGAAACCTGTCTTTTTATACCATGCTCATTACATAAATTAGTGAATTCATCTTATATAAAATCTCCTCCTCTATCTGATCTCAAACATTTCAGATCCTTACCACTTTATTTTTCTACCATAGCCTTATACCATTTAAACATCTTGAATGCTTCATATTTTTCTTTTAGAAACATGACTGTCATCATTC